>JAATHB010000473.1:0-37254 GCA_014822075.1 Fusarium buharicum | reverse complement strand
GGGCTATTTACAGGGGGGGGCTATTTCCCCCTTCTTTGACTTAATCACTTAACACTATTGGATAACTCAAACCAGGGCCTAATCATCCAAGCGATGAGTCAACCCCTGCTTGTCATAACGAACCTGGGGTATGTGAACTTTTCCCGCACGATCGCTCCAATGGTTAAAGATCTGACAGCAACCACAAGTGCCGTAAACTTACTTAGATCCCGTTATAAGAGAGCCAGTAACCGTGATTTCTAGTCCATGCCCCTCCCATACTACTGTGTTTCGTGTTGATGATTACGAGAGGTTGTTGTCAGATAATTTCAGACTCGTTAACTTTATCAACACACAAGCGACGTCCGACCCGTGTCATCCGAAGACATCGTACACCAAAAGTATAGACACCACTTTTCGGAAGCCCCTATTAACAGGACAGAGGTGCCCTTGTCGATGATACCAGCAACAGTATCAGTGTCCTTGACGGAGCAAACAGAACGTAATGGATAAAGGCTCTAGTCCCAAAAGGTACCTAGTTCTACATGGATATCCCATGGCATTGTCATCCTTAAATTTGCCGATCCCCCAGAAACCACCGTGTGACTCCATGCTTCGCTGTTTCGGGTAAAAAGGTCGCGAGACTAGGCCAGCTTATTTGCTTTTGGCTAATCTCAATCTGGACTTGGGGTTTATCCTCAAAACTTGCATCTAACTAAATAGTGCCATAGCTTTATAAACCCCCTGTTTCAGGGTGAGCCAAGCTCCGAGCCAAAAGGTAAGTTGAGGTGACATCTGCCATAAGCTCCTCGGCACTAGGCGGTAATAGGTGGGAAATGACTTTCGATGTTACCTTGAAACGCATGGCTGGCTCAGTACCAGCGGAAGTTGAGCTTCCGTTGGGCCCGAATATGGCATTGCACCACCGAACATTAACTAAACGCAATAACATTGAGTTCTCCGCGCCAAGATGTAGTATCCCTGTTTGGTATCGGTGCTACTGTTTAGTAAAAGCCCACGAATGGGTAGGGGGAAGCTTACAGCCTACTAGAAGCTGTCGTGGACGCGGTGAGGTCGGGAGGATATAAAGGGTCACCTTTCTACGGTTCAGTATCAGAGAAGAGTCTTGTGTGACACTCCTTCTTCCACATCATCAAGGACATTCCCAACATGTTCAACCTCCCTTCGATCCTCACGGCAGGCCTCGCCCTCGTCAGCGCCGTCAACGCTGCTTGTGGTGATGGCTCACCACAGGCCGTTGTCTCTGGCTCTGGCACGTTCACGGCCACTGTGAATGGAGCCAGGGCCTACTCGGGCACCGACTATCGCCTGGCCATTCAGACCGCCATTGACCGCATTTCCAGTGGTCAGCGTGTTGTTGTCCGATCATCCGGCAGCATTGGCGCCAGCACCATCACCCTTACCAGCGGCAAGACGCTTGAGGTCTGCGGTACTCTCAACGCCAGCGCTCGCAGCGGTCGAGGTGCCATCGAGGTTACCAACCAGAACGATGTCAGAATCCCCTATCTCACCATGTCGGGCAACCCATACTTTGGTCTGCGCTTCTCCGGCACCCGCAACCTATACCTCGGCCAAATCACCATGAACCTCAGCGGCGGCATGGGTATTCGATTTGATCGCGATGCCAATTGGAACTTCGACGTTACCATCGACGACGTCCGTGTCACTGGCGCTAGCAGCCACGCTCTTGAGACATTCAAGATTGACGGTCTTGATATCAAGTCTGTTATTGCTCGAAACTGCGGCGAGTCTGGATTGCTCATCCAGGAATCCCGAAATGTCTGGGTTGGCTACGTCGAGGGCAACAATGTTGGCGCTGGCACTGGCTATGCTACCCTCCGTTTCGCCAACAACAACGGCCAGCTTACTAACGGACAGTACACGACTACCAATGTCTTTGTCGACCGCGTCGTCTCTCGAGGCGGTGGCCGTGGTATCTTCTGTGTGTCCAGGTCTGGCGCCACTGAGATCAAGCACATTGACCTCCGAGACAACGGCAACAACGCCATCCTCATCGAGAACTGCTACAACTTTGCCATCCGAGACGGTGTCATCAACGGCGGTGGCGAGGTCCGTGTTTCAGCCCGTTCCGAGTTCCCCAACACCAGCGGTATCTTTGTCGAGGTCGAGGTCAACAACAACTCTGTGCGCGAGTCTCCTTGCGCCGAGAACATCTTCTGGGGCATTACTGGTAACGCCAGAATGAACGTTTGTTAAGCGTTGAGCTCTATGCTTGACATGAAGTGGCAATTCTGGTAGCTCTTCGAGTTCAAGACTCGTCTGAGCTTTCTTGTATATACTTTACATGGGGGGAGTGTGACATACTGACTCGAGTTGTAGCATTCTATTGCTAGTACACAACCATTCCATCAGTCCATAAAATTGCTTGAATCGACGTGAAATGTGATCCCGCCCACCGTTGTTTTTTCCTATCTTCAGATTGGCATAGTCAGGGACAGTCTTTCGTTACTATGCCAATTTAACCTAAAACATTTTTATTGATGGGATAACACAAGAACAGCCCTTTTAAGACAGTATTAATGAAGCTATCTATGTTCTTACTCACATTATTACTGCAAACACGGTTCATCCAAGGCCAACTCTAGAAACCACCTGGGCCTAATTCCATACCGCCAGACTCTCGCCCTATACTCAACACTCCTCATCGCCACAAGATTTTCGGTGCTGTTCCTACAGTCGACACCATACTCATATTGCAAATTTCTAAGAAACCAACCCACAAATCTTCCTGGCAAGGGCCGGGTGAATACTTCCACACGCAGCAAGCGCTCGTTACTTATAGCTTTCCGACCGCCTTACGTTTTTGTCATAATGAGACATCGCAAAGTATTTCCAAGAGAAAACAATGCTGATACAGAGCAATAAACCGCACCAGGAGGCTGGGATAATAAGTGTATAGCGAGGGCGAACGGTAGGCGTAGGATGTGGTTTAGTTTGTCTTCAGGGATATATGCCCAACGTCTAGCTAATACTCAAAAGATTCTTCACTTCGCATTCTTACTTGCATTTTGGGCATCTCTGTTGTCCTTTGGCTAAAACGACCTGCATTTCACCCAAAAGCCAATATGCGCCAGAAGGAAGTGTTATGAGGAGTTATTGTACTGCCCTGGAGTACAAGACTTACACCTAGTGCAGTATAGATACATGTAAATTTACACCTTCACAGCTTCCATTCTACTCAACTTTCTCATAAACTTTCTCTCATCCACCTATTTGAACAGAACCTCAGTATAACCTCATAATTATCATGTTCCCAGAAGAAGAACTATTCAAGTCGTTCATTAGTCCCCCTTCCCACCCTGCAGCCCTTTGTTGCCATAGTTTGCAGAGTCTACAATCTCATTGGCTTCACCAAAGGGTATTATTTTCTCTAGTGGTTTGTCATTGCTGGTGCCTTGTCTGTCTTTTTCCCTTGGCCACATGGTGCTTCTCAACTTTTATGGCATCTATTGCAAACCTAACAAGCCGGGCCTGAGACCTGGTCCAGGAGGCGAGTACTTTTCCTAACACAAATAGGATGTCTTTAGGATCTGAATCCGAGTGCACTTGTACACAAGCATACCTGCTGGCCTACTTGTCCTTTCCCACTTTGTACCTTTCAATAGGCACGGTGTGATTTTGTCATATCGTATGAATGGCTATATCGTCATTATTCCGGCTATCATTGGGAATGCTGATGTCATTTATTATAAGTGTACTCATATTCTTTAGCGATTCCCTCTACATCAGAGGATGGATTGGCGCTCTCTCAGTCATGTTTCTTGGATCTTTAGCCTTGGCGATATGGAACATTAAGTGTCTATAACTCGAACAGCATCAGGCTTAGATGCTTCGCGCATGGTTCTCCGTATGTTTATGTATCTTGCACCCTGGCCCCATCATTACCATCCCGTTAATTATGATGTCAAAGAACCCAGGCTCCCGCGAACCCATGCAATACATTAAGATTGCCTCGTTTTAGGATACGAATGACTCGCTGGTGTCCAAGTATCCTGTTTGCAGAGATCTTGATGTCTGGGGTCGCGGTTCAAGGCGACATGGCGGGGGAGAGCCCCGAAGACACTGCTTCTGCTCTTTCTTTGGGCCTCTCCATGGGCAGTTGGCTTACCTTGACTGTTCACGCTGTTGGAATTGAGATATATGTGATTACCAAAGAAGTATACTCTCATCTATATCCCAAGTTCAGTTATTGACTTGCTTGTTACAGCTTCACCTCATACCAAGCTGATTGTCTCTGCAAAGTCTCATTCGAACATCAACAGGAAAGAGGATACAGAGGTTCCGGCTGTAGTGGTCTGATAGCAGACCGAGTTGGAGACGTAAGAAAGTGGTCATGTCAGGATGAGACCGTTCGTTAGCAATAATGCGCTGTGGTTGCTTTCGGCGAAAGGGAGGCCACAATCCTGACATTTCTATGCCTATCGAGCAATATATGGAATACCCTACTATCAAATGCTCTCTTCTTCATTTCAAGATTGTTTTCTCTGAATTGCACTCAAATCATATCAAGCCCGTCACCTGGTCATATAAGCCTTCCGGAATAGAGAACATTGAGATATAAATTTAAATCCTGTACAAATACTAAAATCAACTGCTTAGAGTGTGTAATGATTATGCCTCCCAAGAAACTTTTATAGCAACTTCGTAAAATCATCCAGACATCAACCACATCTGCTACATTAAAGCTCTTCCTTCCTGTCGAGCTTTCCGACCAATTTACCACCGTCAAGAATACTTCCAAACATGGCAGCCTCGAATAGATAGTTGACCTGCCAAGCGTGATGGTTTGCATGGGCGATAAGCCAGACCATCTCGAGCACACGACCCTTTGAGAAGAGCTTGGCCATTCTGAGCCGTGAACCTTCAGCGAACTCTAGTTCACGTGCCTCATCGATATGACCTCCTCTAACGTAGTCTAGAGGACCGAGAACGAGATACCACCAAAGCTCCTTCAGCAGAGGCTCGTCTTGGTTACGGTCAAGATGGTCGTGGACGTGATCACACGTACCTTGTCCATTACATGCGTACTTGGCATCAAGAGGTCTGCTGAAACCTGTGAGGCGGAAATCCTTGTCAAAGACTTCGTCGAAATCTCCCTCACTCTGAGGCTGAGCAGGGGTCTTTCTAGCCTTGGACCAGCCCATGATGGCACGACGGAAGAACATATGCCGGTCATTCTGAATATGCCAGGTATAAAGCGCGGAGCACATCCTGGCAACAGGCTCATGCCATCTTTGAGTAAGCATCCTCGCGCCCATCACGGCATAGGCATCGTACACTCTTCGAAGCACATCTTCGCTCACGATGCCCGTCTCTGTAATGTCTGTGACATTCAGGAAAGAGTTCATGACCTCAGAGTTGACAAGGTCACATCCAACGTCAACGACATCGGTACCTGGCGAGCTAAAGACGAGATCGGCCATAACCGCACCAGGGTCAAACCCTCTCGCCGTCGCTTCGGCAGCCATGCCTAGCAAGCTACTCTCAGAAAGGGAAACGATCTGTGCGGTACGTCTATCCAGTCGAGCTGAGCGGTTCAACAGATGGCCTTTGTGCTGGTTTTCCAAAGCAATTTTGGCCTGGATGTATCGCTTGCCAATGCTAACTGCATCACGGCGTTCACGACCCCCTGGTGTGCGTAGGGCGTGGGGGTCGTAAAGGCCCTTTTCCAAAAGAGGTTCAAGATTGGGAAAGACATAGTTGTACCCATGCTCGTAGTAGAATGCCATATCAGTCACATAGTTCGAGAACATGGTAGACGAGTCAGCAGCGCCCATGAGAAGACTGGCGATTCCACAGCCGAACAAGGCATTTGTGGTCTTCAGGGCTTCAGGCCATGCCTCTGCTCCAAAAATCTGGAGGATCTCCTCTGAAGCAGGGCTCAAGCCAGCGCCTTTCGGCGGGAGAACGTTTGCGATCGAATGCTGAGATTGCTTCCACTGCTCAAGTTCAGGGGATAATCGAAGCTGGGTTACCCTGGGTCCAAATCCAGGATTGGAGGACAATGAATCTTGGCATGAATGCCCTGAAGCATCCTCAACATCCTCAAACACTTCCTTGACAAAGGTGCGTGCCTGATAGGACAGTCGTTCTAGATCCTCCACTGTGCCGCCTCGGATGAGGCTTCTCGCCTCTGTATATCCGACGTGAACAGGGTGCTTAGGTCGACGGCTGAAGAGCTTTCCGAGACCACGGCCTCGGAAACCCTTGCCCCAGAAATACGACGGAATTTCGGTAGAACTATCTTGAGAGGCCTGTTCCTTGGTGGTTTTGACCTTGATCTTGAGCCCTTTGAGGTTAAACTCGCCCCAGTAGTTTTGCTGAGGCCAGGGTAGACACCAGGGGGGAGACATTTTGATCGACAAGGGGAAATTAAGATGAATTGATGGTTTACGAGATTTGTGAGTCCAAGCGTTAATTGATCCTTACTCGTGTGGATTCTACTTTCTTTTATATCTTCAACTTTTTACCAGGGCTACATGATTAGTATGGTCAAAAGGCCTCAAGTAGAGGACCAACAAACCTCTCAAGAGGGTGAAGAAAAAGAGACCTCGCCTTCTCATGCCCGTTGCATGGCGTGGCGTCCTCGGTAATCTTTCACCTTGGGGTTCTCCGTGAGGGATATCGCAGGGTCTAGATTAGAAAAGCAGGGATAACATCATGGATAGCTGTTCACCCCACAGGCCCCTCCCTAATGGGAAGGGACTTGAGTCTGTGAAGAAGCAGATTGGTTTGCAGATCATTGGGAGGTGTGGTGTGGTGGATGAGAAAGAAGCCGAGGTGTATCGGATGAACCAACAACTTGGCTCAGGGTTGGTGTGCGATTTAGTAAAAATGTCTCAGTATAGCCTCAGTACGATGCAAGTGACGATTGTAACGGTAATTCGAGTTGTCTAGACTGAGTGGACTCTACCAAATGTTTATCCTTTTGTCATCCTGCCATCGAGGCAAACTCGTGTCAAAGGAAGATGGAGATCAGAGATTATGCATGTTGAGAGATATTACCACGATGGAGACAATGGCACGCGCAAAAGACAATAACCAGTAAAACGGCCTGGTTCAACTGTCATAACCGAAGCTACTCCCAAGGTGGAATAACCCTCATCTTGGCGGCCCACGTTAATCTGGATCGAGGCATTTGTCCTGGCTACACGTGAGGAAGATCGTCTCCCACTTTCTGCTGAAGATCATCGGCAGCTCAAAGGAACGATTGCCAAGTTTGCTGTCGAGGGGAGCGGTGAGAGGTCACTCAGAAAGCCCACACAAGCCCACAAACAACGCCGTGTCTCGAAATTGAGTTTCTGATGCGTCTAGAAGCATTCGATGCATTCGTGTAGTCTTTGTCAGAAATGTGATATATCATAGTCAAAGCGTCAAAGGGTCTAGTCTTTTTCATCTGCCGAAAACTCTTAATCTAAACGATGATGACCCTTGCTACCACCGTGACATCACGTCCATCTGCGTTCAGCTGAAGACGCCTTTCAAGATTGCGCTACGCCAACTTAGCAACCGCGCCAGGACCTTAGGGCAGCCAAATTTGGGCGGGCCGGGCCTCAATTCCCCTCTCCGCTTTACCACGGACGTTTATCAAGGCCTTTGAGTTTATGACAAGCATTATCCGTCTACGCATCAGGCATGACATGGAACTCTAATTCAGGGCAGCTAGACTAGGAGAACCTTGATCAATGGCTAAAACTCAGGCTTTAACGACACGGCTTGACGTTTGGACGGCATTTGTTTGGGCAACGCAACGGCACAGATGCCTTTAGCCGACTAGCTCAGCACAAGTCACGGCATCCTTGCCGTTGATTCATTCCTGATATATCCAAACCCGGCTTTTTGTGGTGGAACAGCCCTCTTAGGCGACATTCCAGGATCTTGGCAGGATTTTCAAGCCCCCAGATGACCACGTTGTTTTCCCCTGTCCTGGCCGCGGTTAAAACAAGTACCGTGTTTCTCCCACATGTGGCCTGGTCCGTCATTGATTGTAACATTAAATCTTTCCTCCCTGCATAAGAGCTGCTGCATACAACAACGGGACAGACCAACTCATCTTATGCCTCAGTCCAGACCAACCAACCTAAGACAAACAGAGTGGCCAATGGCGCCATGCGACGGGTTATCATCGATCCAGTACCGTCGGTTAGATCTGGCAGCCCAGGAAGTGAGGCTGATCGAGTTGCAACCTTCAACCAACAACGACATCAACGAACGAATTGTGTGCCGTCTTGTACACGACAAGCTGACCAACTCGCCTGATTTTATCGGACTCTCGGCCCTCTACGGCGACATCACGAACACCGAGACCATCCTACTCAACGGTTCCAAGGTTTCCATACCATTTGACCTCGCCGAGGCGCTGCGCTATGTTCGTGATGTCTTTCTAGGCCCACGCTATCCTACCGCCAACGAATCCTCTTCGACACTTGATGACCTGTCTGAAAGGCCCTCTCCCAACCAACAGCAACAGCAACCATCCCCACCACTTTCACCCACAAAAAGGCCTCCTGGCTGGCTTCGGTCATTTCTCAGGAAACTCGTCGATCCCGGTGCATCACGATCTGATAAGCCACCTCTGCGCGTCTGGGTCGATCTATTATGCATCAACAAACGAGACCAACGCGAGGAGGTTGCAATACGCTCACACATGGCGCGTGCATATCGCCAGGCCAGACTGGTCGTTGGCTGGCTAGGCCCTAAAGATTCAACTTCTGATCTTGCCATCGACATCATCCGGGCGTGGGATAGATGCATGCCCGCAAACTTCGGCGAGCCCGGTGATCGCGAAGCCAACCCCAGAAACTACGCCCCATTTCTGCAATGGATGGGCCCTGTTGCTCACCTCAGCGACATTCCTGAGGGTATTACAGACCCAACAGAGGTACCCAGCTACAGAGCCATCTCGGGGTTTCTCAACAGGCCCTACTTTCGAAACACGTGGATCCTCGATGATATCGCCATGGCCCAGTTTCCGACGTTTATGGTGGGTGACGGTATCGTGTCATGGATGCAGATATTACGCCTTAACCGCGTCAACGAAGATATCAAAGACCACGGCGCCGAAATGTTTCCGAGCGAGTTGCGACCTTTACTAGAGTATATGCCACTAGGCAGTGTTTACACGTTTCTTAAGGAGTTTGATCAACGTCAGAAGCTGGACGACCATCGCCCCCCGGTATTTGGAACTTCAACCCCAGCGAGTTCGATAAGGAGTTCAGCGTCAATGACGGCTTTGAAGCCTAGTCAAAGATAGGGAAAGGGCGTCTTTTTTCTTTTCTTTCTTTTCGTTACGACAGCTAGATAATTCCTTTTACTATGGACATGATACCAGACTGGTTGGTTATGTTATTACGTGGTCTTTGTACACTATACGCTGGTTCGGAGAAGATCCCAGGACAGGAACTACATGTATACCCCTTTTTCAGAAATTCCAACTTGTTAAATTGGATTACGAGGCTCTCCGGAAGCCTGCCATCCGCCTCGGAGATGTGTTTTTCCATCTGAAACCCGCCGCAGCCTCGAACGAATGTTGGCCCGTTTTCAACAAAAACAGTCACCTTGTGACAAGATTAAGCTCCAGAGAGTTTTCAGCTCATGCACGAGGGATAGGAGGTGTCACTCAATAACTTGAATAGGCCGTTCGTATCATCCCATTCTAGCCATAAGCTGATGAAAGAAGGTTTGCCCCGCCAAAGAATGACCAAAGCCGAGGAATGCCAACCTGGGAGAGGAATGTAAGCCCAGGTTTCAGCCACCAAAGGCTGCACCGTTGGTCAAAGGGAACAACGGCATGAGACTCTGACGGTTGCAACTCTCGACGTATTGATTGGCAGACGATATAAGCCTGGTTTGCTCTAGATGTCGAGAGGCGCCAGGTTATGTCCGCCAAAAGTTTATATCTGCTCATTTTTAGTAAAGAGAACAAACAAGAGAGAGAAGTGCATGCTGCGTAGATGTGTGCGTCTAGATGCAACGGGATCAACCGGTATGGCACATCTATAGAAGAAGTGGAGTCGTTCTCACTTCTAGAACAGGTAAAGTGAGACACGGCAGCCTGGACTTTGAAGGGCAAAGGGAATTCCTGGTGTACAGTCATTTTGACGTAGAATTTACGCTCTGGGCTTGTGCTAGGAATCGATATCTGATTGCAGTGGAGAGAATGGTAATTGCAGTCAAGGCTCGTGCTCAAAGGACTTCTCCCTAAACTGTGAGGGCAAACGATTGTCATGACAGTGTACAAGGTTATGGGGTGTGTGGACCACTTTCATTGGCTTGCTCAGCATCGGCATATGTTAGCCAGGGCATCTTGTGGCATAGGCTCTCCTAGTTGCCAGTTGTTGGCACGCATATTGAGACGGAATGTTGTTGATTCAAAACTGTTCTAATAACTAAAGTCGACGTTGACAATAGGAGTGGCAGAACTTGGACCACCATTTGACCCTATCGAGTGAGTATCGTTGGTCGCTACATCAGCTTCTTGGGTGTTGTTGGTTGTTGTGTTGGTGGTCGATTGTAACGTTCCAGCCAGTGGCCCATTTGATGTCCAGCCTGTATTACGCATCTCTTGAAAGCTCCAACTGGGGTTAAACCCTGGACTATCCCATGCATGCGTCACTCTCTCATACATCTCATCTATCTGTTCCAGGGTCATTCTGCTGGTCTCATACACCATAAGCCAGACGAAAGCGATAGCGAAGATACAGCATGCGCCCCATATATAGAAGATCTTTAGTCCGAAAGCGTCAGCGCCTCTTCCCAAAATATATGGTGGCGCATATGCCACTGCAAAGTTGAGCAGCCAATTTGCTGTGGTCGATACTGACATGGCCTTGGCTCGGACTTTGAGTGGGAATATCTCTGAAGTGACTACCCAAGCAACTGGTCCCCAAGACGACGCGTAGAAGAAGACGTTGATGGCACAAAATACGATGAGAACCATGTTGGAGACACTTCCAAGGTCCATTTCTGTAATGTTATCGTTGGCCGTCGACACAGCTGCAATGACAAACTGACATATTGCCATACCTAGAGCGCCAGCAATAAGAAGCTTACGTCTTCCCCATGACTCAATGACCACAAGGCCGGGTATTGTGGAGATAGAGTTGATGATGATCATAATGAGATTTATAATAAAAGGATTGCTGATCCCCGAAGTGTTGAAAAAGGTTGTGCCGTAATACATTACAAAGTTGATGCCAGTCAACTGCTGGAGCATTTGCAGCCCACATCCGGTCAAGGTCCGGCGCCCTAGATGAGGGCTTCCTATTAATAAGTCCTTGTAGGTATCTTGACCTAATCTTAACTCATATTGGTGGTTGGCGATGATTTCTTGGAGCTCGTTGACCAGAGCAGGATGCGTAATGTCGAGTCTGCGGAATCGGCTTAGAGAAAGTCCTGCATCCTCGTTTCGGCCTTTCTTGACGAGGAAGCGAGGGGTCTCGGGGAGTAAGAGAATACCACTCGCAAGGATGAGGCCAGGTACTAGTTGAAGGCCGAGTGGGATACGATACGCAGCGTCGCTATCAATGCCAGATGTGATAACGTTGATAATGGTTGCAGCTAGAATCCCGAGAGTTATCGAGAGTTGATAAGCGCAGATAATGCTACCTCGAATCCATTTCGGCGCTGTCTCGGACTGGTAAAGAGGGACAAGTACAGATATGGCTCCTACGGCTACACCAGCCAGTGACCTGTGAGGAGTGGATAGTAAGTATCTCGTATAACGGTGATTTGGATATGGAGCTGGAAACTTACCTGCCAACAAGTAGCATCGGAGTTGCTTGAGCACATATTTGAAAGATGGCACCGATGCAGAATGTGCCCACTGCTAAAAGTAATGTCTTTCGTCTTCCGAGGCTATCACCAGCTGGAGCTGCAACGAGAGAGCCAACGACAGCTCCTCCACTGAGGATGGCTACTATGAGTGAAGAGTCCTCAGGACATAGGTCGACATGACCATCGTCATTCCTACAGCTTTGGTCGGTGCTGAATTGACTTTTGAAGACGTCCATAGCAAGGATACCATTAATTACCCTAAAATTGTTCAAAGACGCGTGGTTAGTCAGAGTTGCCAGCAATGAAATTGGTGTTGATAAGACACGTAGGCGTGGTGGTGTGGGGATTAGGACCACTAATCGGCACAGGAGCTATATCTTACTGAACAAATGCAAATTCATCAATCAATTAATCGAAATAAAGTGAAAGCACAGTTGGACTCATTGCCGTGGATTGTACATGTAACTCAGTGGGTAAAGGTCGTACCAACTACGCCGCAGTGAACCACCAGCAGGGTCTCAAAAAGCAAACATACGAGAGATTTTCATTTGACTCACCCCAGATCATAGCCAAAAAGCAACCCGCCTGAGGCCACAAACAGTCCGACCATAATGGCCCGTATTGAAGAACCGGCAAAGTTCTCGGGCTTGTGCCAGCCCATGGCGAGAACCATGACGAGGGATCATGGACGTGGACTGTCTAGTCTAATTGATGATTGTTTGTCTGCCGTGGATGAAATGTGAAATGTGAAAAAGAAGTGACGAACTGACGGGTAGTCAGGGGAACTCTGAACCAATAAAGGGACCATGATGTGATGCGGAGTAGCCGAGTGACGATTGGTGTATTTGAGGACATGTCACTTGAACTATACCCTTCAAGTGGTAATGCATGTTGGGGGAGAAGAGCCGCGTTTCCTATTGGCTTTGTCTTCTCCAGATTATCCACTCTAATAATAAGCTAAAGCTTGGGGTTGCCAGACTCTTCACTCCGATTCTAAGAGCATTACGCGTCAAAACGCAAAACGCGTTACATGGTAAATGATTCATATACTACAACCTCACTATCGACACCTTTTGGCTTTAGTGATCATATAGGTATATTCTAGGGTAAAGAGGGTAACAGCAAGCAGCATCGACAGTCTAAAGACCGTCCTGCATATAAGATCAGTGGTGATAGTATCCCTATTTATCAAATTCTTTGAGACATATTTTTGTTTGAAAAGTATCGGGGCTGAGATAATAGATAGAAGAATGGCTTGATTTGATAACTCGTCTATTCATACTAATGCCTCACTTCCATTCAGCAGAGTCTATCATTAAAACTTGCGGTCATCAAATGCCTCAAACTTGTCACTAATGACCTTTCTTGTCAGTTCCATCAACTGCTCACCAAGTTGCTCATTCTGCGACAACTCATTACCCGGCTCCGGCACTGCAGGAGCGCAAATATACTCTCCCGATTTGTCAGTGATAGTAGCAGCATACACGGCGCTGGTGGCACCCTGGAACTGATCCTTCTTGAAAGGGTCCATGCCTGTCGACATGGCATAGCCAGCAAGCGGGTATCTGCAGTATGCGTTAGACTATTTGCAATTAAAGCGATGTGAATGGGGTGCATACGCATCGTGAATGTGTTGGGTACTCTGTCTAGTACTGACAAATCCCGGATGAGTGGCGTTCATCAGCACCTTGGGGAACCCAGCCTTGGTGACATGGCGATCAAAATATCGCGTGTATAGAATATTGGCCAGTTTGGACCGGCCATATTGAGGGTTGGGCCCCAGATCCTGGTTGAGTTCCTCCAAGCTCTCAAACTTGACATCTTTAGGTGCCCCTTGATGCGCGTTGGAGGCTTGATTGACAATTCTCACTGTACCATGCTCCTCGGCAGTCTTTTTGAGTAGTTCGAGTAGGTAAGAAGTGAGAAGGACATGGCCAAAGTGGTTGGAAGCCATGTGTTGATCAACGCCATAGGATGAGATCTGATAGGACATGATGCCCCGACCAGCATTGTTGACAAGGATATCCAAACGGTCTGTAGAGTTCTTGATCTGTTCAGCAGCCTTCTTTGTTTCGGCCCAGTTGCTCAGATCACACTTGATCCATTCAGTGCGGTCCGCCTTTTCTTGACCGAGCTCCTCAGCGACAGACTTCTTAGCACCGTTGACAACCTCTTCAGATATGGAGAGAATGAAGAGTTTGCTGATGTCGTGGTTAAGCAGAGTATGAGTGATTCCATAACCGATACCCTCACTACCACCAGTCACAAGTGCAACTTTGCCAGAAAGATTGGGCGTCTCTGAAAGCGAGAACTGGTGAGTAGCAAGCTGTTCAGCAGGGCCGCCGAAATTCTCAGCTAGAGTGTTCTGAGGCACGTCAGTATTATTAGACCACAATGTTGGGCGGGCCTCATTATTCTACCTTGACGCTATCGACAATGGACGACATGGTGCTTATTTGTGTTCTTTTCCAGAAGACAGGGCTGGTTTGCAGTTGGATAATCGGGACCTTGGGCAAAGTTGCTTGGGAATGTCGGTATAATAACCTACAAGTAACTCGTTTTCCTGAAGAAAGATTTAAAGTTTTCATTCGAAATAACAGTGACTGAATAGAATTCACTGCGTTTTATCGGTGGCATTAAATTTGTACATATAATTGGTGATACAAGACATCATGAATCACCACTCTCCACCTAATCAATGACGTACATCTCACAACAATGATGCTGACGAGTGGCTTTCTAGGGCTTTGAGTCAAATGCAGTCATGGAAGCATATGTGGCTTGAACTTTGCATTTATTTTTCTTTGCTTAATGGTATGCAGCAGCTTTACCCACGTGGAAAGACAAGCTGGTCTAAATTGAAGCTATTCAGGGCTCGGCCGGAAACGGCCAAAGTAGGTTAGTAATGCCGGCCCTTACATCACGCTACTATGGCAATATTTGTAGTGATTGATTCCTAATCGTTCGAAGAATGTAAGAAAGGTGTAAGACTGTCTTTGACGTGGTTTCAGCTGGCCTTAGTATTTTTAAAGGACTTTCTAAAGAAGATGAGACTAAAATCCAAGACAAATGCGACCAGAGTATACCAGCTCTTCCTCATCGGTCTTACAACCCCAATGTGCCAGCGAGTGAGCTACATACCGAACGCTCGAAATAATAAGCCTCGGCACTGATGGTTAAGTGCTAAGCACAGGACAGAGGCAGGCTGAAGATTTTAGACGAACTAATGGGCTTACGGCATTAATCAAGGTCTTCACTGGCTTATCCACAACCATAAGCAGTACTGGGAAGCTCCAAGGATAGAATTTCTAAGAGAATTTAGTAAGGTATTTAAGGCATTTAAAATGCCTGAAAAAGTAAAGCAAGCTGTGACAAGTTTGTAATTGAACATGGCGTTTAGGACCTCATACTTCAATATAGTTTCTCCTCCACGTCGAAGGGAAACTAACAGCTGGACTCAAGCACTACCAAGATAAGTTAAGTTCACGATAAATCAACCGAAGACTGAGTTATAAAGTAATATTATGATTAATGGAACCGAGGGTTATGAGATATACTGGTCCTAACTGTTGCTAATATCCTACACATACTACATGTTATCCCGCTGTACTTCATCTACATAAAGAGAGCCATAACAGCTGGAACAGCCATCAAGATGCCACTGCGGACCACGCTACCTCCACTCACAGGGACACCAGGGGGAGAGGGAGCGCCACCAATGGGGGTGGCAACGGGTGTCGAAGCCACAGGCACACCAATGGGGGTAGAAACTCCAGGAACAACAGCTGGGGTAGAGATGATAGGGTGAGGAATGGGAGTAGAGACAACGGGAGGGACATAAGATCCCGTGGGAATGGCGACACCGGGGATGGACGTGGAAACAGTGCTGTTGCCGTGAGGGTAGGGGACACTCTGAACGGGAGGGAGGACAGGCTTGTCAGCAGTGGGCTTCTCGGGGATTGAGACCACGGAAGTAGGAACCTCGGGCACTTCGGCAGTGGGAACAGCAGAGCTGGGAGCTTCAGGAACCTTGGCGGTGGAAGCAGCTGAGCTAGGGACCTCATGTTCCTCCGTGCTGGGGGCAGAGGTTGTCACGACCTGGAAGCCAGAAGTAGCTTCAGAGGGTGCAGCAGTGCTCTTGGCAGGCTTGTCGGACGAAGGGCAGTAGGTAGTGGTGTCAACAATGGTGACAGTAGGAGCAGGAGGAGCAGTGGTAGGGGGCTGGAAAGTGCTGGTCGTTGGTGTTTTACAGGGCACAACCGTGGTGAGAGTGTCGGTGATGGTGGTGACAGGCTCAGGGGCGGAGCTGGTCTGAGCTGTGGTAGTGGCTGGAACAGCACCGGTCTCGGTTGCAGGGCAGACGTATGTGCTCTGGACGATAGTGGAAGTGATGACCTTTTGGGTGTAACGAGCAGGGCAGTTGATGACTGACGCAGCACAGCTTGTCACGGTGTAGACGTGGGTAGAAGTGACGGTGCTAGTGATATCACCAGTCGAAGTACCGTTATCGCCGCTAGGAGTGGCGGTATCAACTGGGTAGTCAGTAGCCGTGGTCTCAGGGCTGGTGGTGGTACCATCAGTTCCAGTTTGCTGGCCAACAGGGGAGCTCTCGGAGGCAGTCTCATCGCCGACGGGGTAAGCATTGGAAGCAGTATCACCACCGACGGGATAGGTTCCCGAAGGACCAGTAGCCTCAGGATCAGCAGGGGAGCTGGAAGTGGTAACGATGGAGCCGGCAGGGTTGGTGGGATCCTCAAGACTTCCAGTAGCAGGACGAGTCGAGAGCGAGATGACCTCGGTTCTGGTGCTGGATCCAGTGTTGCCGTTACGCTCGAGGAAGACACCAGTAGAGCCACGGTCAGGCTGGCAGGACTTGCCCTTGGCTGCAGTAGCAAGAGTGATTGTGAGGGTGGGAGCAAGGCTGATGTCGAGGATATCGCCAACTTCAACATCGAGCTCGATAGCAAGACCAAGAGTGAGAGCAATCACTTCGGAAATAGAGACGGCGCAGTTATCGGTGCCAATAAGAACAGCGGTGTATTCGAAAAGGCTGACCCAGACAGCGATCTTAGCACCAGCCTCAATTTCAAGGACAGGGATGTCAAGGTCGGCAGAAAGGTCAACTTCAGTTCGCAGACGGAGACCAAGCTGAAGAGCCACCTCGCTAGACAGGTCAACATCAGCAGCGACGCCAATGGGAAGAGCCTTGGTAACAAGACCCTCGAGGGAAACATCGACAATCTCCTTGGTCAAAAGAGAAATCTCAACGTAAGCCTCCCGGCCGAAAGC
The DNA here is from genome assembly GCA_014822075.1 of Fusarium buharicum. Classification (NCBI taxonomy): domain Eukaryota; kingdom Fungi; phylum Ascomycota; class Sordariomycetes; order Hypocreales; family Nectriaceae; genus Fusarium; species Fusarium buharicum. Next base: position 20,169 of record JAATHB010000473.1, on the reverse strand, counting down.
GAGGTAAACTCCAGCAGAGAGGTCAATAGCGGCATCAACTCCAACAATGAGATCGAGGGCAAGGGCAGCGCCGGCACCAACCTCAAGAAGCCCAGGGATCTCAAGGTCCAGAGCGGGAGAAGCGAAGAGTTCAATGGATTCGTGGACAGCAGCCGAGGCAGAGATATCGACTTCGATGTAGGCCTTGATATCACCGAGACCAACTCGGATTCGAGGCTCCTTCAGGAAATCCTTGACGAGCTCAAGCTGGACATCACCAGAGATCTGAGCTTTGGGCAGGTTAAGGCCAAGGCTGATGGCAGGCAGGGAGTCGGTCGCAGGGGCGGCGATACTACTGATGTTAGCTGTGATATTAAATGTAGTGCTGAGTTAATACATACCCCTTGAAAAGAGTGTGGTCCTTCCAGCTGTTGGCCAAGCTGTAAGTCGAGGGGACGATGCCGCTGTGCTTATCACCAAGTCCACCAAGCTTGTCGCCGACTCCGCCAAGTTTGCTGCCGATATCACCAACTGGCTTGTCTCCAAGTCCATCACCGGACGGCTTATCTCCTCCAAGGCCACCAAGCGGTTTATCCACAACCTTTCCGAGTGACAAGTCGCCGCCAAGACCCCCGGCTCCAGGTAGCAAGTGAGGAGAGGCCTGGGCCAAAGCCACAAGGCCTCCCAAAGTGGGAAGCAAACTAGAGAAGTGCATAGTGAATATCTTGAAACAAAGTAAAGAGTGACTGGAGCAACAATGTCTCCAAAGATAAAAAAGAGTGACAAAAAAGAGTGCTGAGAAGACTGCAACGCAAGTGAACAAGACCCAGACAACTTGGCAGCAGATGAGCTGTATTCTTATGCTACTTGTACTTCATTTTAGGGGCCATAGGTATCACCCTCAGAATCATATTCCATTGGCGGTGGACGGGAATCTCCTTTCCCAGGTTACTTTCACAGACCGCAGAAGGAAGTGAGCGGGAAGCAATCACAATTATATCCGGTGATCACTATTTCAGACCCTTGGAGATTTTCAATGCCACTTTTCTTCAACGGGTAATTCTCCTGTCAACCAAGTGACGCTAAACGTCGCTTGCGAATCAGGGTAGTATCATGTGGCCCGCTGATCGTCGGAACCCTGGACTTCGGGCAGTTTATTTGGAGCGGAATTAATTATTCAGTTGCTTACCACGTGCTGTCAAAACGGAAAGTCACCACCTGTTTCACGTTTCTTAATTTATCAGTACGTCATATCAGAATCCATGTTGCATTTGTTGATGTTGATAGATATAATTGGGTGACTTGACTTTTGAAACAGTAGTGGCCTTGGAGGTTACATCCGAGATGTTATCCTTTGAAGCCAAGCTTGTATGAGAGTCTACAACCCTTTGACCTCCTTTAAAGCTAATATCTTGCGCATTGCTTTAGCTGATCCCATACCTTCTTAGACATAGTGACTCAAAAAAAACGTCTGTGCTTATATCAACTGACTGCTGGCTAGGCGTTGTGCAGTTATTCCTAATTAAGGCTAGACAAAATGCTATGGATTCAGAATAAGAAAACTTAAGACTGGCTAATAGTTGATCAAGAAGACGCATAAATATGGATGTATAGTTATATACCTCAGGCTGTCATCTCTCGGCAAAAGCTGACGTCGAACTCATCGTAATAGGCCGCGCCGCGTAACCATGAGACTACTTGTCCCTTTTTCCGGCCTCGATTCGAATACTCTCGGAGTAGAAACTTATAACATATGATCCACTGCAGATTGTCTTGTAAAACGCATCAAAGGATAAGCAGGGGCTGGTGGATTAGCGCGATGTGACTGTCGATCCTGACTTGGCGGTGTCGAGCACTACGCTCAGGTAATGATAGGCCATAACCACAATCATTCTCTGGATTCTCACCGTAGTTAGTAGGAAAAGTAAGATTAGTTGTCGGGGGAATGTGTAAGATATCTTCTTTCTTATCTCATTTCTTGGTAAGGCCTTATCTGCGTCTTAACGATAGATCAAGGCCGCATAAGGGGTATGTTCGATGAATTAGATACGCACCTCGGCTGAGTTACTCACTTCCCTCATCGAGACGTGAAATGAGAACTTTCTATTTTATTTCTAACCATAGGTGGTACTGAAGCATCAATAGATGAGCATTCTTTCGTTATCTTACATAAAGCATTTGTATATAATCGCAGCTTGGAGCCCCAGACACCTCTATTTAAAGCTTTCGATAACCAGACGTAATATTGCATGTCAATATAATTGTCGAATCAACTATCACTTTCTCTGCCTAAACTCTTGTTTGTATTAAGTATAGCACTAACATATAGTTGATGCCTTAGGTGCTCAGACATTCACAAGCGTTTATATCGTGACGATGTTGCGCCCTTCAACACATAAAGTTATTAACTATGGCATAATAAAACAGCTTTCGTGTTATCTTAACATGTTAATCTTTCAATATGTCCTGTTCGCATGCTATAAGATTATTTCTTCCTGTATATTAGCCAGGAACATCTGGATTCATTATCTAAACGGCTTGAGCTTTCAATACTGGGAGTAAACACATTCACAATTAGACGTTAGAAATCTGATGCCGTGGGTGCTCATCAATCAATTCAATTATAAAAATTTAAACACTCCGAAGCTGTAAATCACAGGCTATTTTCAATATCTAGGAGTGGTAGATTAGAAAGACAGCCTGTTCAGGCGTAGAAAGATATTTAAGCGAGCAATCTATTTTTACCAATACCTAAGACAGTACTTATCAGTACTTATTAAATCTCATCTAAACTTATTAATCTATCTAGCTCAAACCTCGGGTTCCATTAATCAATCAACAGGGTAATTTACAGGTCTTCATTTCGCCACTCTTCCTTCTTGGGAACACCGTCAAGGCCTTCAAAGAGATCAACCCCCCAGCCCTTGCCAGGATTCAGCAGTCGGTACTTCTTATCTTGGGCAGCAACTTCGGCCAGCTCCCCGTCGGTGAACTTGATCTCAGTGGAACCAAAGTTCTCATCAATATACTTCTCATGTGTGCTCTTGGGAATGACGATTGTGCCTCGTTGCTGTCCCCAGGCAAGCACTGTCTGAGCGACGGTGGCGTTCTTCTTCTCAGCGAGCTTCTCCCAGAAGGCGTCGTGCAAGATGCTAGGGATGTCGGGATTGTATGTAGGGTTGGTGTTTGCTAGTGGGGAATAGGCAATAACCTTGATGTTCTCCTTGGTGTGGAAGTCGACAAAGGATTGCTGCTGGAGGTAAGGGTGTGTCTCAAACTCATGGGCATAAGGGCGGATGGTGGCGACTTCGAGGATCTTCTTGATATCCTTGGGCGCAAAGTTGGATACGCCGATGTGACGAGTCAAACCAGCGCGGACAAGCTCTTCCAGAGCAAGCCAGGTATCGACGATCGAAGTGTCGTTGTCTAACTCCTTGGTGCCAGGGACAAAAGCCACGGGCCAGTGAATTAGGTAGAGGTCAAGATACTCGATGCCGAGGCTGGCGATGGACTTTTCAATGGCCTTGCGCACCAGCTCAGGACGGTGATCGGTGTTCCAGAGCTTGCTAGTCACCCAGATCTTGTCCCGGGAAACACCAGAGGCTTTAATGCCCTCGCCAACCTCGTCTTCATTGCGGTAGATGGCGGCGGCATCAACGTGGCGATAACCACCCTTGATAGCATACTCTACTGCGTGAGCGACCTGCAAATTGGTCAATATATAAATCCAGCTAGAGTTTAGTATACTGGACTTGCCTTTCCCTTATCTGCCAGCCACGTCCCCAGTCCAAATGAAGGAATCTCGTGGTGAGACTGGGTGCTGTTGCTAAGCGGCAAAGTGGGGGACTCGGATGACGTGGCCATGGTCAGTAGAGTATAAGTAACTATGCTCACGACTGTGAGGAAGGAGAATGCTTTGACGAAGCCCATGATTGCGAATCGTCGGTCTAATAATGGGTGATGTAGAGTTGCTGCTCGTACGAGGACGCGTTTGTGACTTTTTTCCCCTCAGCGAAGGAAGCCTGATAGTGGATTTGCTCAGCACAACATGCAGGGATTTCATGACATCATTACATAAGCGTCTTGGCAGCGGCTATGACGATGGGGCTGGGATCAAGCATGCCCTGGTCTATGATGGCAATATGTACGTATCCGTAGTTTATCAGGGTTACTAGAAGGACAATGGAAGGACAATGGAAGTTTGTGGCTCTATATGAGGCTCAACCGTTTCACTCCAGAATCTAGATCCTTGCCGCCACCAAGTCTTGGGATACACTAGTCTTCAGGTCTCTACCCATTGACAACGGTCACTAGGATGTAGTCGTTACAGAACAATCACATAATGAGACGCCGAATGATGAATCCCAGACTCACACCAATACATTTGATTTAGTAGAAAGTAACATAGGTACGATGAAGCTGTATCAGTACTTTGTTCTGGCCAGTCATTCATCTACATCGAGGGCAAGTCTCACGGGGGTTCCGAAATATGGAAAATAGGGACGGCTAAACTTGCACTTTTAAAATCCAACACGGATGATGTACAGACACATAATATTCTCGATAGTTTGCAAGAAAACCAACAGTTGTATTTTACCATCTGATAAGCATGTCAAACTAACACATCCAAGAGATAACCTCCGTCTATAACCATCCCAAAAAACCTATGGCGCCCTTGCATGTCGTTTCTATAGCTAAAGAGATGATGATTTTAGTGTCCGCCTGCAGAGTTGGCGTTGTCGGCGCAAGACCAGGCGCCTGAACCGCCACTGGCTTGGAATGTCTCCCTAATACCAACAATGGAGCCGTATGTACCGGCAACCATCATAAAGGTACCAGAAAGAATGACAAAGACACTCCAGCCCACCATGAAATACCACTTGAGTGACTTGGCCTTCTTGCCCTCGGTCCAGTTATCGTACAACCACATGGCGCCATATGGCTGGAAACACATCAGAGTGCCGAGCAGGGCTCCAATGAGAGAAACGAGGCCACCGAATACGGGAATAGCGCTGGCGATGATGTAGGCAATAAGAGTGACGCCTCCGGTGCAAGCCAGCCAAGTGGCCCAGTGCACGACACCGTTGGAGTTGAGGTGTTTGGTTCCGCGCAAGAGACGGATGAAGAGATATTTGGCAGGAATCTTGTAGGAATTAGCATAAGATCAGTTGCCACGGCTTGGGAATTACTTACGTGTGTCATGAGCATAGCAGTAACAATAAGTCCTGGCAGAGCAAATCCGTAACAGACCTTCTTCATAAGCACACCTGCAGATCCGAGAGCAGGCGACGCAACATAGGAACCGCAGTAGTAGTAAACCACAATACCGATAGTGATGTAGGTGACTGTCACGATCGATTGGCAAGTCAAGAGTGATCGGGTGTAGTGCTTTGGCTCGCGCATCTCTGCTGCAATCTGAAAGAAGGCCGGGGTGCCTGAAAAGGCAAAGATGTGAGATGAAACCGCGGTGATGCCGTCGACAAAGCTTGGTTGGTTGGTGAGTGTGTAGTCGGATTCCCAATGTCCCTCACTCGGCGCGTCTGCTGGACGGTCCTGAACACCAACTGCAACGGTGACGCAGAAGACTAGCGAAAAGGTTAGTATCGTTGCAATACCGAAGCAACAAATTTGTAGACTTACTGGCTGTCATGATGCAGACAAGTCCAATCCATGCGAGCCATCCAATTCGACCCAGGGTTCGGATACTGGCAAAGAAGAAGCCAAGAACAGCGGCGACGGCGACGAAAACAGCTGTGCAAGCAGCGTGCGAAGAGACAGAGTTGAGACCGATAGAGATTCCGAGCATGGCTGAACCGGCTACAAAGATCCAGTCTAGAAGCCATTAGTACAAGTATGCAATGATATAACGCGGATACTTACACAGCATAAAGACAGTCGCGATAACCTCGCGGCCAACTCGTCCAAACATGACATATCCGGCATCATCAATACCATATACTTCGGGGTGCTTGCGCTTGAACACTCCAATCATATAGTCTGACCAGGTTGTAATAACTGCCACGGTCAGGAGGCAGATGATGCCTGGGATCATGCCCAACGAGTCAAAGGTTTGTGGAATCGATAGAACACCCAGACCGATCTGAGTCTTGGTCATGAGAGCGACAGTGGCCATCCAGCCAACCTAAGTCAAAGGATCAGTGTCTATCGCAGCATGACAGGTACAAGGCTGTACGTACGTTACGATAGTTGGGACCGCCCTCTGAAACTTCACCAAATACTGCATCGTCGATGTTCGTTTGTCCTTCTTGGGAAGGTGTATGACGAAGGTCATAACCCTCCATGTCGCTTGGGACTTCATCCTTCTTGAGCGCCATTTTGCAGATGCGTGACAGAAGAGAGTCTGGGGAAGCCCTAGTTTGTATGTGTCAAGGTATGGAGCAATAAAGAGGAGCTTGGAATGGAGAAATCGTTAAGAATCTGGGGAAGATGGAGCCCAAAGTCTTGGGAGCTCCATGTCTTTTAAGCCCGGACTGCTGAAGACTCAAAGATACTGATTACCCCAGATTATACTGCATCGAGACTATCTACCAACTCCACAGCTGCTCCATAACCCTATCATCCGGTGTTTCTACCTGGTAAGAATATGATCGGGGCTGTGGGTTGCTGTCCCGGGGTGGCCTTTTTTGCGTTTGTACAGTAAACTGGGGAACCCACGGATCCTAGTCTCCGATGACACACACACTGGGCCAATGATGGTGGGTGTTATATAATAACTCAGTCTCCGTTTCAATGCTATACTAAGAAAGATAAGAGAGCCTTCGGCCTGATATTGATAGGCCGAATACGGAGGATACCTTTGACTGTTCGTATTGTTGATCCGAAATCTCAAGATACGACGAGTATCTAACTGTTCAACACAGCTCAAACAAAATAGCAACAGACATAGAGTCCATCGCAGAAGAGTATCGGTATCCCGTTCACACGCAGAGGCAATTCAATGACATTCCGCCACTACACACAAAACTTAGAATGCCATCCTCAACTCTTGCAGCGTTGCAACGAGACTTGGTCAGTGTGTCATAATTGCTTGCTGGTACATAAAGATTACGGAGTCTTGAAACACAGCACAGCTAGGGCACAAGACTAGGGATAAAACTCTATGATCCACCATAGAGCCGAACACTCCCCCACGTCTGCTCTTTCACTGCCGCTGATCCTCTAGGTTCGGTTTCACGGTGTCAATACCGATCACACTAGCGGTTTTTTCGCCCCAGAATCGGAGTCGGCGCCGCGCCGGATATTGATAGAAATGCGTCGACCTTCTTCTTTTGATATGAGGCAATTTCTCAATCCTTTAGCTAATTATCGGATTGTCCTTATGTTATGAGGCATTTGATGCGTTATTCCCAGGGCCTAGACCCGCGGACCGGACCTTTTTCTCAGATCATGAACCATGACGGCATTGGGCAGCGTAGCAGTCTTCTAGAAGGCTCGGCAGGGCCGGATGGGATGGTAGCTCTACCATCTGGAAGGGCCTCGAGCGTTAGTGCGAGACTTGGCGTTGCTATGCTTCCATCTGATATTGATATATAGGTCCGGGTCATCCGGATCATCGAGGTTCCTCAGCTGGAATGTTTAGGCTAAGTATACCTGTCTTCAAACTCAGCTACCATATGGCACGTATACACTCCAGCTGCTTCAAAGATTGGTCAGCTCAACCTTGTATCAAGCTAACACTCAAGACCATCCCGGGCCGTATCGTAAAATATAGTCCGAGTTCCTGCATGTCCGTCATTCGGAGACTACCCGTAGGATCTGCCGCACGACGAGTCATGGCTGACAATTATTTCACGCGGAGTTGACTCCGTCCCCATAATACATAAACCAGCTGCCGTCGCATTGGCAATTTTACCCGAGATTTGAGGAGACGAAATGCGTGTCATCTTTATTAATTCAAAGGCGACCCTCTTCCAACGCCTGATCTTGCGTCTAGAACAACTATATGATCCCAGCACGCCTGATAAAATAACACTTGGCATTTCGGAGAATGCCAAGTTTTCATGGCTCCCACGGGGATGCCCGCGTTAGTGTCAAACTTTGGCCTCTTTGGGCTGCGTCGACGCCCGCGTTATTCCCTCTGAGGGTGTACTCCCCTTGTCAAACGAGTCCTCGCCAAGCTTCAGGTTGCCCTCAACGATAGACTTTTCGACGTCTCGTATGCCCTTTGACTCATTTATCTTTTGCTCCCGCAAGACGAGCAATCTGATGATAATGACAGCGACAATGGCAATCAACACAAAGCCAAATGTTGCAGGGAATCCACGATCTATCGAATGGAGTTAGCCGAGGTAAAGTATCATTAATCCCTGTAAGGTCTGGCAACGTACGAAAATCCGGTGCCATTGTCTGTGGGAAAACAACAATAGGGAGCCAAGCATCCACAGCGTATTGCATTCCGTTCATGCTGCTGATGACAAGAGCGTGTTCTTCGTTGTCACCAGCACAAATCTCATTTGCCCATGTGTAACTACGGTTTGTTAGATTTAGACATCTCAGGATGGGGAGCCAACCTACAAGATTGCAGTGACCAAGTGCAAGCTGCTGGTTAAGAACGCAAACTCCTTGAGCGCAATACTTGGTGGCCAAAAAGCCAGAATTCCATTGGGCAAAAGTGTCAAGAACTTGAACATGTTAGTTGACCTGTTCACCGATTATACTCGTAAGCAAGCAATCACATACCAATGGTCCAATGATGAAAGCGAATCGACTGCCAGTATAGTCGGACAAGAAGCCCCAGAGCACAATGCAGAAAGAACTGATAAGCCTTGAACCAGTAGGAATCACGTTTCGGTCGGTAACAGAATAGTTCTCCGATTTGAGCCAGATACCAAAGTAACCATTTGATTGACAAGACTCGCCGTAAATCTGAGGCAGCAGATTAGTAAAGCACGCTGTACCGGGGGCCACGACTTGAACATACAATGTAGGCAAATACGAATGCGTACCAACGCCACTTTGTCAAAACTCGCTTGATTGTCTGAAGAGTCACACCTGCTGGCTTTGCTTTTCCGGCCTTTTGGACTCGATCGAGGGCCAGTTCACATTCCTGGGGGCTCAGGAACCTGGACTTGGTTGTGTATGGGGTATCGGGGAGAAGCCAGTACGTCGCGATGCCTACTGGGACTGTCATGCACTGATATTATATATCAGCATGAGGCTTTATAGCAATCTTGATGGGAAACAACTTACACCACACACGATATAGAGCCACTGCCATCCAGCAAGGCCATGAGCCCCATTTAGACTCCTATACACAGCAGCTTGGAGGTAGCCACCGAATGCTGATCCCAAAGGTGCAGTCATGTGAAATATGGCGGTCCGTTTAGCGAGCTCGGTCTTTGTATACCAGCTACCGAGGATGTATAAGAGAACTGGGAAAAAGGAACTCTCAAAGAAGCCAACCAGGAAACGAAAGGCATAAAGCTGTCCCACATTCTTTGTTCCAGCCTGTGCAAACGTAAAAACGCCCTAGAGTAGATAATTAGAATTGGTTGATCTAAAAAGGCAAAGGCTATTACAATCTGACTTACCCAAGCAACTTTGGAACCGGCAAGCCACAGACTCGGCCGAACCTTTTGTACAATAAGTGTACTTGAAATCTGCATCACAGCGTATGCCACTGTATAAACTGTTTGTGCATATGTATACTCGTTGCCATACATTTCAAGGTCCTCCTGCATCCCAGAGACGTAGGCATTGGAGAGATTTCCTTGGTCGAGATATTTCATAAAGAATCCAAAGCAACCAGTCGTAAGTATCGGTATGTCGAGCTTACGTAGAAGCTTACGCTCCTCTGGTGTTTTGAGATGCGTATCATTGTCCCAGATGAAGGAGCGAAAGGATTTCTTGGGCGTTTGTTTCTCAGTTTCGTGGACTTCAATTTTGGCGGCCATATTGCGGATAACTTTGAGGCTGCTGTGTATCATCATGCGGGCATTCATGGATATAATGCCTCTTAAAATACCTCTGGTCAACGTCCAGAGATGTCGAACTAGTCGATCGCGTCAACGTCCTTGTTCTGGGTGCTGAGAGTGTGGTACCATAGGATGGCAGAAAATGTCGGAATAGCGCCGACACGTTTTGCTGGAGTTTTCAGTGATGATACTTCTACTTTTTCTGACAACCTGTTGAATGCACGAGTTTCTCGCTCCCAAAAGAGCAATTCTGGACTGTCGATGAAAAGTTGCAAAGAACCTGGGACATGGCGTGCTTCACCACTTGCAGGTCGATAGGCGATGGTCTCTGTCATGGTTTGTGTAAGCTGTAGAGATGAGATTGATAGAAATTTACATTTTTACCTTTCAATGAGCTGAAATCCTTCTTTTAAGGTTACTTTTATCCATGACCGCCTTTGAATTTATAGAGGAATGAACTCGAATTACTACGAGGTAAGAGAGTGGTCAACGGCGAGGACACAATATCTATGATAGTGGTATCAGTTGCAAGGATAATTGCGATATTCGATGCTACCCAATTCTCGCACATCAATCACCTGTACCGGCGAATTCACCGACAGAGAGGGTGGAATGGAGACACTCTATTCAATAGTAGAACAAACTCAAGCAATCACTCCGTAGGGTTATTGTGATCTATCAAGAAATTCCTTGATATGCCAAGGCTGGTTATCAGAAGAAAGAGCGTCTACCCCAATCCAATTTGACATTTTTGTTCTTGTCACATGCAACTGGTGCAGTTTTTGTTGATAGCAACAAGTGACCTGTATTCGGACAAATACCGACGCTTAAGCATAAATCTAAACTTCAAGTGACCCACCACAAACAATGGCATCTTAAAGTCGACGGCTTCACATGGCCTAAAGGCGGGCCTTGGTGTCACTCATCCTGCCCCTCTCAGTGAACAAGACACCAATACGCCCCTTGACCTTGTTGGCCTTCATCTGCTCCATGATATAAGGAATATCCTCCAGCTGCTTAAAAGTAACGGTAGGCTGAATTCCATTTTCAACACTGAACTTGACACACTGTTTCAAGTCCTCTACCGTTCCGTTGTTGGCACCCCTGATAGTATAACGACCGAAGCTGACATCAAGCATGGAGAAGCGAGGATCTTCAACTGGGATACCAACAACCATGAGAATGTCTCCTCCTCGGATCAGGTATCGCATATTGACATATGCTTCTGCTGAGGCAGTGAAGTTAACCGCTGCATGGACACCACCGGGGCAGATGTCCTGGATCTCGTCCAAGTACCTCGGAGAGGTTGTTGCGTCAAAGACATAGTCAGCCCCCACGCGCTTGGCTTTCTCGAATTGTTCAAGCTCGGTATCAAGCGCAATAACCCTGAGGCCCATGGCTTTAGCATACTGAATGCCCAACTGGCCAACCCCACCAGCCCCAATGATAGCTATCCAGTCGCCCTCTTTCAGCTCTCGCTTGCATGCACGAATGGCATTGAATTCCGTCAGCCCTGCACAGCACAAAGGCGCGGAGGAGGCTATATCGAGACATCGAGGCAGCTTGATGACGTTCTGAGCCTTGACGATCACGTATTCCTGGAAGTAACCGTGACTGGTGAAACCTTGTGCTTCCATGTCCTGGCAGCCGATGATTGACCTTTGAGGATTCTTAGTCTAATCAGTCTGGCATATCTCTGTTAAGATGCTTACCATGTTGTGCAGTCACTGCATGTCCCACATCCACTTGAAGCCAAGAAACCCACGGGATCTCCTTTGGCAAACTTTCCCAAAGCCGCTACCTCATCACCAACTCCCATCACGTAGCCGGTAGCCTCATGGCCAATAGTGGTCGGAATCTTGACATCTTTGGTAATGCTAAAGTCTGGCTCTAGCACCAAGCAGTCTGAATGACACATGGTTGCGCAAGCGACTTGGATCAGAATGTCGGAGGAGCCCAGTGTGGGTATTTCTATTTCATTGATGCTTAGCTTCCTTTCTCCGGGATGGTATCTGAAATCATTGTTGTTGGTCGCTTGGTGATTACGCATTGCACGATCGTAACTGTTTGCTTACTGCAAAGCCCTCATTGTGGTTTTGGGAGGACCTGTCTGATGTTGAGTTGGGCTGTTGTACACCATTTGAACGACACTGTACCGTAATAGCGATGCCCGAAAATACGACACTACTACAGTTTTAACAACTAAATCTACATCCCCATATATAGATATAAAGTTTAGGGGCTCATTGAGTAATTCGTCGACTTGATGATGTGTTTGCTCACTCAGGTCTGATGAGGCGTTAGGACTAAAAGCAAACAGAGACAAACATAGGTAAACACATCCTATTTTAAGGCCCCTGGTGCTTCTAGCTGAGTCGAATTGGTAATATCGTGCATATATGCCTTTATCCAGACTGGTCTAGACAAGCTTAAACCCGCCGTGGTTACAGCAATTTTGTTTCTTAGGCCATCGCGGTCTTCTAACGCTATAGACCGAATCACTATCGAAACTCACTGGTAAACGTCTGCTGAACATCAGTCTTGACATAAATATGCCTGCCTGCCTCGCTCTCATGCCCACTATGCATACTTCCCTCTCCTCTTACTGCATGACTCCTCAAAGCAATTTCATCGTCAGGCCTAAGTTTCTTATCTCGTGTCACACCCAGAGCTATTGGAAAACTCGACCCCTTGTTCCCTGAACTGTCCAGAGTACTGCCTTTGCCACGCAGATACCTCAGCAAAGCCTTGAAGCTGGGCAAACAGGCAGACACAATGCCGACTGACGGTTCAACAGAAGACCAGATAGCCACTGGACCCATTGACCATGTTGTATCAATAGATTTGGAGAATTTGTCGAGATAGTAAACTCGCACAGCACTTGCGACACAGACACTGAGATCATGAGTTAGTACTTGCATAGACATATAGCGAATGCGTCCAACTTACAAACCTCCGAGTGCAAGAATTCCGCAAACTGCGGCCTTCTTATTTGTACTCATATGCAGTCTGAGGATCTCGGGGACTGGGATTACGAGTAGCACAACGTCGGTGATGAGATTGATGATCGCCAGAATGACAAAGAATCGTCCGACATCAAGACAGGTACCCTCGGTCCCTCTGAACTGTGTCCAGTAATGAGATAGAGGGGAGCAGCAGAAGCCCATTGTGATCATGAAGTAGATTGGATATGAGACAACGAGAAAGACAGCGAACCAGAAGGATACTTGGAATGAGACAATATTGAGGCCAAATACCCTCCGGTAGAAGAGAAGAATTGAGGCTTTCGTAGCGAGGACAGCGGCGCAGAAGACGAAACTGTAGATGTAAAGGAGCTTGGAAATTTAGTATAATACTGCATAGCCGAAGTCCATTGCGTACCTTTGATGTTTGGACAAGGTCCTCGGCACTGAGGGCCCAGACATGTTTCCCAGCACCAGCTTGACCAACTAAAAGTGCTATTCAGTAACAGTCCTGTGCAAGCATGGTAACAAACCGCTCACTAGCTACCACCATTCCAGCAGTTGCAGACACAAGCACCCACGCTACAACGATAGTATAGTCGTCGAGGCTCAGGCCTGGGCCTTGGTATGTGCGTGCTATCAGACGGCCAACGACGGAGAGAGCAGAAATAAAGAGCAGTGCAAGAACAATTACATTATTCTTGACTCTTTCATTGTCTGCGAGGTCAATCCCATCGGGGGGTGGCCCAAATGCAGCAACTACCAAAGGATCAATATTCATTGCCGGCAGTTGTAGTAAACACAGGACAATGTTAGTATCTCAATTCGGAGATAATGAGTGGGGATGAAACAGTGTGCGAAGATGATATTTAAAGCGGTTAAGTGAGAATACTCGTCACATATTCCAGGATGTCTTAATCCCGGCGCTCAACCTCAAGAAATGCTACCTGTTGGTTGTTATTACACTTTCTTGAACCAGTACGGTTCCTTGCAGGACAGTGGATCCTTAACTGTAAAAGGTCATCCGAGACTTGGATGTAACAGGGCATCACCATCATATCATGTCCTTTTCACGGCGACTGTGGTGACTAGTTTATACCGGCGTTCTGCAGAACCATTGATTGGGGTATTTGGGTGGGCTTAAAGAATTCGAAGAGATATCGGAAAACCCCACGATGACTGGAGATATGCCGGGCAATTTGCATGAGTTTTTGGTCAAATAAAGGTGTTTTGGCCCCATCAACTGCTTGAATTGGTCGCGGGAATCTTCAGAAAGGTAGCAAGACCTGAGTCGTCAGAGATGAACAGTGAAAGTTACCACATTGGGGGTAACATTCCAAAATTACAGAGTTTCATCGGGCTGTAAAAAACAACTACTGTGGTGGTTGCTGTATCCTTGAGGGTGGGCTTCTTAAGAGAACCAACAAGAAGCTCTTGAGTGATATCTGGTGTTGGTTGCTTCCCTCAACCCCCTTGCAAGTGGGTTCCTTGAGACTCCCGACAGCAGGTTCACCAGATTTATATCCACATCATATCCACTTGCAGGGCCTGCAGACGGTTGACTTCCCCGGTGCCAGGCTTATGTAGCAGTTCAAGAGCTGCTCCCGCAGACGAGGTATATTGCCGTCTTTCTCATCTCTCATCTCTCTTCATATTCTCGAGCAAATATTCTGCTGGGCAAAGATGGGTTCCACTCCAGACGTCAAAGTTCACAGCGGAGTTCCCCAACTCACGCCTCTGGAGCAAATCAGTCCCCGAGGATGGGTGCGATATCTTCTTCCGTTTGAACTGACGGATGACTATAATCTCGATGAGATCACCAACATCCTACAGAAGGGGTTAGATCAGACAAAGCAACGATTCCCTACGCTCGCATGTGAGGCCGTTCCCGATCCTGAAGCCCGACAGAAGAATGCGCTCAAGCTTCAGCTCATGACTGATAATGAGATCGAGCCCATCATTATCAATGACTTGCGAAACTCGGAAAAGTTCACAGCCACATTTTCAGAGCTCAAAGAGAAGCACTTCCCCATTTCGGAATTCCCTCCTGAACTCTTTACTCGGACAAGCATCTGGCCTGCACCGGATGATCGAATGCCTATCACCATTGTCCAGGCCAATTTCATTCCAGGTGGCTTGATCTTGAACTGGAATCTATTCCACTCGGTTGGTGACGGGCAAACATTCTACACATGGATTCGAGTATGGGCAGAGGAAACTCGACTGGCTCAAGGACTTGACATATTGAACCCAGTCAAGCTACCCGATCGTGTCTTTACCGATCGCCAGATCATCCATGACACCCAGGAGCTTCCGAAGGGTAAAGCCGGGCGATTGGAAGACCATCCTGAGTATCAAATACTTATTGATCCTACCAAACAACTGGCCAAGATTGCCACTACGGATGGACATGTTGGCCAGATTTTTTATTTCTCGGAAGAGTCTCTTCGACGACTGAAGCAAGATGCTACACCACAGACGAATGATGGTGCCTATGTATCGACCAACGATGCGCTCTCAGCTCTGATCTGGCGCAGTATCATGGCTGCTCAGTTTGATCACGACAAGCTCGATGGAACGGAAAATTCTGTATATAATATTGCTATCAACGGCCGAAACCGAAGCAAGCCCTCAATTCACGAGGAGGCCATGGGCAGTTTTCTTGGCTTTGTTCAGGTTGAGAAGCCTATCCGAGAGATTATCGAGGGAGAAAATCTCGCATCCCTATCGCTTCTTATTCGCAAAGCTATTCTTGCCATGAATAAAGACTTTTCAGGATCATATATCAACGATCTCGTCTCTCTCGTCAACCAGCAACAGGATCTTGGGTTGCTTATTCCTACGTCTTTTCTAGATGTTCCTGGTCAGAACTGTGCGCAGACTTCCTGGGCTAAGTTCAAGATGTATGACTTGGACTGGGGCCATGCTCTGGGTGGGAACATCAAGGCAATCCGTTGCCCAAGTGTTGGTATTTTAAATGGTATGCAGATCATGTACCCGCAACATCCGGATGGTGGGCGAGAGATGTTGGTAGGAATTTATGAGAACTGTTTGGAAAGGCTCTGTACTGATCGTATATGGTCGAGGTATGCAGAGAGGAGGTAGTGTATTGGGAGTACAAGTATGTACAAGCTTAGTGGCCTACATCAAGAGGACGATATCGGTTCGCATCTTCTGGGTGGTTGCAGGTCATACTTTTTTGCCTGTGTTCCGTGACTGTGTGTTACAAACTTGATCTATCGAGCCATATGAGCATGAATATAAGTTGGAAATAATTACGCTGTGATATAAAGCAGTTAAAGGACTTCCACACGAGCAATGCCAATAATTCTTGCAGGTTATGATGTTGCCTTTCAATCTCTACCCAAGGTGCAAAGACTACTCGTAATCCGTGGGCTTCTGCCTGATGATATTGTATCTTTGTTCAAGTCCAAATCGAGCTTTATATAACTTTCCCCGATGAGCTTCAGAGTGTCCTGTGACGCAGAATCAATCGCTGGTATGGTGTGGCTCGTTGATGGCTTCACTGTGGCTAGGCAATAGCGCACGTGACTGAGTCCCGTTCATTGGCTCAGCTTCCGTGCAGCGCCGTTCTACCTCCAAGAACCGAAACTTGAGATATATATACGAAATTAAAACCATATCCTTCACGAATAATTCAGGCTTCATGGTCTAGAGGTATGATTCCAGCTTTGGGTTGATCTCAACTGCTGGAGGTCCCGGGTTCGATCCCCGGTGGAGCCCTGATCAAATCTTTTTGCGTTGGTAGCATTTTTTGACTTTTTTGACAACAGGACTTAGAGGTGCTTAGCCATGTTATATATACCGCATTGGATATTGGCTGCGCGCCTCTGTCAGAATTTATGCTCATACTGCCGTGCTGAAGGTAGCTGGAACGGATGGCTCAGATAATCAAATGGTTGAGAAACTGGCTCCCTGGTGATACGGCTGCCATGCCTTTAATATTGTTTTAACAGGGTCAATCAGACATGATCATGGTATCAATAAAAGTGGTATTGTAAGTAAATGCAGACGCTAGACACCGACCCTCGCTGTGTAATAGTAGATATCATACAGTTTGTCCAATCTGACCCAAGACCAATTATTTCCCTCGCCCACCTCAGCAACCAAATCCATAAATCCGCATGGTGAACAACGTAAAGAAAAAGGCGCTGATAAGAAGACCGACCATAGCCAATGCTGACGCAACTCTAGACCTTCTTGATATTGCCTCATACCTGGACGCTGCAAGGCTTGTTGCAGGTACACCCGCTTCGAGTGAGGCAAGCTTGCGGTCGAGTCCAGCCTGATAATCAAATTCGCTCTTCTCGTCCCGGTCGTTGTGTGCATATGGAACAACTACTTCATCAGTAAAGTTGTCAGATGGTCGAGCATCGTGGTCGAGCACAAAGATTTCCTCCTCCAAGAACTGGCTGACACCATCCTCCCATCGAGTCTTTTGAATGAAAAAGTTGATAAGCGTTGTGCAACCATCAATCGCATTCCTGGCGCCAACAATCTCGTTAAAGGTCGTAACATCCCTCGGCGCAGGGTCTCGTTCCCCATTCTTGTCATCGTAGTGCGAGTGTCGATCGCCATCCTGGTCGTTGTAGGTGTGGAAGCATAGGATTGGGCCCCAATCGCCGTATGTGTCTGGTCGGAACCGTATATAGCCCGCCGTGTCGCGATCAATTAGGTCAGAGTGATTCCGGAGTCTTCTTTGAGTATGTCCAAGGGCGTACGAGTCGGAGATCATGTGGAGACAAACACCAAAGGCTCGTTTCTGAATATCGGCTTTGGCGTACTTTGGGGTTGTGCCAAGTATTAAGTCGCGCAGGGTATCTGACTGTGATGGGACTGTTTCCTTGTCAAAGTAGCCAGGAAGCGCCTTCTTTAGGCTGTCTTTTTCAGACACGCCTTGATTGCCACACGCTAGCTTGTACATGACTTCCATCCAGGTGAGGATATTCTTGCGGGTCTTTTGAGGCTTTTCGCCAAGCTTGGAACCCATACCGTGGAAGAACTGGAGGTTGCCCATATGTGATCGTTTCGTCATGCAGTTCTCGTCGCCAAACTTGAAAGCATTGAGCCACTCGATACCCAGACCGAAAAGACGGTTGTCTTTGACTACGTCCTCGAACAAGAGGCAAGATGGATCGTCGTTCCATAGCACGCCTCGAAAGAACTCCCATTCTTTGTCGTTGATGTTGTTGTAGACGGTGCCTCTGGGGAATACCATGTCCGAGTTGATAAAGGCAGCAAGGACAATGTTCTCGTGGACAGGGAACTTGATGTCGAGCCTTGTTGGGAACGAGACACCGACGCCAATGTCATAGTTGGCTCGCACTTGATTATCTTGGGTTGTGGATGACTTGTTCTTGATATCCATATGAACAGTGACATTTGCTTGGACTGTTAGCATTTGACGCGATAGAAGAGAGTCATGCTCACCTGTAAGAGGACTGCCTCGCTCTTGGACGTCTGTCACATCGATCTGAAAGGCCTGAGAGCAATCACGGACTCGAACATGGTTCTTTGAGAGTGGAAGAGCAGGACACTCGAACTCGAGAGTAAAGTTTCTCCATCCCAGACCATGTCTTGCTTCATAGGTGACCCATCCTTTCGACCCTCCCCAGCCTGGATTGCATTAGCGGATGGGGCAGTAACTCGGAGCAGAGGACTTACTGGGTTTCGCAAGGTAAATGATCTGCTCAGTTCCAGCTTCAATTAGGTTGAGGGGCTGACGTAATGGCCAAATTCCACTCTCGAGGCCCGAGTCTTCGAGGAGAAGATCTTGGTCTGACTGGTTATTAACACGAACATGGCACGAAAAGTCCATGTTGGGGGTTGTCGATGATATGACGATGACCAAGTCGAATTATTGCGATATTATGCAGGTAAAACAAAGTTGAACTGCATTGGTATGGAGTTTGTTGCTGTGGGAGTGGGAGAGCTGATAGTGAGTGAGACTACGTAGTAGGTATTTTGCCTCAAACGATGACGTTATTGTTTTTAGGCTGAGAGCTTGCATCGGAAGCTTTCCTCCTCAGCCAATCAGCACCAAGGATCATGATGCGCGACAAGGTCCAGCCCTTTTCAGTCTGTCAGAACAAGGTGAATGCAACGCGAATAAAATGTGTAGCCTTGTGGCTTAGCTAAATACGATTTTTATCTGCTTAATTCGATTGCTTAACTACCTGTTTGGTAGAGGTTGTGCGACGCAACATGCCCGCGCCTACGCGCTACAAGTGAACCAAGGATCACTCTCTCTATCAGCGACCAACAAAGAAACAGGGTAGAGCTTTACACGCTTTGGCATGTTCTCATTGTTGATGAATTAGACCAAGTCAGATACTTCAATATTAGCCTCGTATAGCGCCATGCGAGTTTAAGTACATGCATAGCATAGTATCAAGCGATAAAATGCTCCTACTTGGGCAGGTACAGGGTAGCGAACCCCATTCAGCCATCTGGGGTTAAAACCAGAACAGATCAGAACATTTAGTATATCCTCCTTTATCTGTAAATTAATTGCAATTACGAGGATTATTTTTATATTATATCTGGTACAATGTGAATAGCCTTAGCGCTTGTGTATAGTCACGCATGCATTCAAACCATGGAGTGGCCGCGATTAGCTTTCGTCATCCATAATCCGAGTCAATTAACTTGCACACATAGTGGACGCTTGACCATCCTCCCCATCAATTATTTCTCCACGAATTTATCGATAGGCAACGGCCGTAATTTTGCTTAGCCAGTGCTCTTGATCATCAGTAATCGAGAGAGAGAGCGAGTAACGTCGGATACCTAGAAACCGGCCACCCCTAGTAACCGGCCACCCACTTTTTAACCTAACCACTAAATTTATAATATATCGAAATAACCATAACTCTATTAATTTTTATCGTATAAATCTATAAATATTATTAATTAATTTAGAATAATAAAATTTAATAAAAAAGATATAAGCGCCGCTTTTTAGGCGATTATAAATAGAATATCTATTAATAAAGCCGCCAAAGCTTATAGAATTAACCGTTTAACGCTTCAAGATAGAATCAAAGGCGCTATAACACTAAGATAAGCTTATTAGTATAAATAAAAGCTCTTAAGTCTATAGGAAAAGAAGCTATAAGACTGGATTATACTTTAAGCCAACCTAAGATATCCTATATTATATTAATAAGTCCGACACTTTACTAGTAAGATCGCTATACGTAATAGCTACCTAGATAGTATTAGAAAATACTAATTAGAGTTCTTTATAGATAGAAATAGTAATATTAAGA
>JAATHB010000472.1:0-94702 GCA_014822075.1 Fusarium buharicum | reverse complement strand
TAAGGTAAGGGATTTTTATACTCCTTACTTATCTATACTACTCGCTTATTGCGTACGTTAGGTATTTTACCTTAATATCTGGCTTTGCGCGTTTCACCCAGATTCACTATTTCTACCTAGGTAAGTTACAGAGTACGTACACCTAGAATTGTTTGTGGAGGTACTAACTGTACAGGTACTAACGCGTTTAGTGATTCAAGGAAATGACGCGTCTATTATGGCGCTAACTATCTAGCCTAGAACCCAAACCAGGGCTACAGCGTACACTTGTGAAATAGCGTCTGAATAAGATTTATAGAAAATCGAGACAGGAATATTGGACGGAAATGAAGGATTCAGCTCCTTCCATTTCCCGTGATGAGATGCCCCTTCTATTCTTGTCCTATGAAGCTCTTCCTTTGTTCAGTTTATCCGACTATTAACCGTTAACAGGTGACAATCGCAGCCTGATCTTCATCTACCAACACGCACACTACGCTCCAACTTCAAAGAGCATAAACGACTGAGTCAAAGGCCCTAACCCGGGCTCATTGGCCCTTACAGAATGAATTCTTCTGGTCAAAACCGACTGAAGCCTTTACCTCGTCTACTTCCAAACCCAACCCCTCAGCCCGTGTCACATTTTCAACAACCACAATAGTCAGATTCAACTGGTAGGCCACTACATGCTGACCAGTTGGTCTCGAATCTAACGTTAGAAGGGACAACTCAACAGTATCCTAGTCACCACTTCCTTATTCAGCAGTTTCCCTCTCAAACATCACTTCCAGGTGTTAATCCTCATCGTTCTCGAGTAAGTCAATGCTCTCTCAATGTGACGTGTGTACTTCTTCTGACGCAACCAATTAGGATCCCGCAATTGAAAGTATCTTGATCCAAAGAGAGAAGAGAGAAGCAAAAAAGAAAAGTGATATTATCTGGCTTGAAAGGCAGTGGCGGGGCCAAGGCTGGCTCCCCGCTGATATTCGAGTTGGCCGATCTGTAAATGGTCTCGATGAAACTCCACACGAAGTAGTGGTGCATATGAAGAAGACCACCCAGTTAGTTCAAGCAAAGGGCATTAACCTTGAGTTACTCTGGAGCGAGCGTGGTGCCCTACGAGCTGTTGTATCTCAAGAGCTTGCCACCAGAAGAAGACGAGCCAAGTGTGACTGGCCAGAAGAAAAAAGGCGGCGGGAACCCTATCTGACGGGGAGACTAGCAAAATTTGTCGCTACGGGCATCGAGAACGGCACTATTAAACCTATCGCCGAGACCCATGGCGATGTCCAATCCTTTCCTGAAGTCATTAGTCTGATTGACGACGACAACGACGAAGACGATGATGAAAGCAACCCGATGCCAATATTTAACCATGAAAGACGGGACAGGATGGTCATGGGGAGTGGTCCATCCCTTAACACGCAGTCGCCGAGCGTCGAAAATGGCAATCAGCCTGGAACTCGAATACCACTCATGACTTCCACCTCAACGACACCTCAGGCGCTTGAAACAGCTCAAACGTTAGCAGCAAATCGGAACTTGATGTCAGTTCAAACACAAACGCCTAACCAAATAAGCCAAGCCGCTGCGCAAAGTGCTAATGGGCGGGCCTTTGGGCAGATGGGTTCTTCCGAGATTTCCCAGTACCAGAAGCTTAAGGGCTTCGTCGCAGGTCTCACGCCCCAGGACATAGAGAGGCTTCGCGATCGAACAATGCGAGACCTCGAACAAGCAGAGACAGAAAAAGCAGCTGCTGATTTTGCTCTGGGGAAAGCCGAAGGTCGAGAGGAGGGGAGACAAATGATTCGCCAACAATGTAACACCTTTTTGCAGGAGATGACCATCAAGCTTATCCGAGAGCTGGAGAGCCCGTCTAGTAACGCTAGAATTCTTGACACGCAGAACTCATCATCACAAAGCGACTTGGACGGAGTCAGAGCCGGAACAGCTACAGACAATGCAATTCTCGAAGGCATCAGCAAATTGCGTGACACCATCCTTGTTAATGAACCAGACCCTCATAATCAACCCACGCCTGAGCAGCTTCATATACAGCATGAACAGGCCGAAGAAAAGATTCGCGCTGCCAAGTCTCGGCTTATTTCTCTGAATAACATGGAAAAGGCAAGACAAATGCAACAGCACACCAATGAGATGAGAGATCATCGGCGCAGGCTGCGCGACCTCCTGGAAGAGGGCGAACAGCGGGTTGCAGAGATGGAGAAGGCATGTATCGAATCTTATCAAACGGCGGAAGGAGATGATTGGACGTTTTTGTTATTGGAGATGAGGCGATAACCTTGAAAACCCAAGTAGGGGGGTAAATGAGTGAGAGTTAATACGTTTTCTGTTTGATGCAACTTGTATAACAACCTTCACATTTCATTTCATTGTTTTATTGAACGAAAGCATGCAACCACAGTAGACATAATCTCTTTTGGACTAAGGTGTCAGTTTAAGCTGATCAAGTACCTTCTTTGCTAGATAGGGAACATTAGGTAGTGAATGTTGACGGTAGTGAATATTGAGTTATTGAGGTATTGTACTTATGCAAGGCTGCATCGGCGAATGACTCATTGTATGTAGTCTACGAGTTGGAGAAAACGTTACAACTCCATTAAAGACGCACGTACTTGATTGTTCTCTTCTTATCATACAAGAAATTAAACTGAAGCTTTGTTTAGCCAGACAAGATGACTTCCACTCGTTCGCGGCCGTCAACTCCTCCGCATCATCCCAATTTTGGGATTCAGATGTCCACAGAGAGCATCAAAAACCTCATGCATTTTGTACTTCCAGAAATCGGCCTTGTGAACATTGAACGTCTCCCTCCTTTAAAATCCTTCAATAATCGGATCTATTACCTAAAATGCTCCCGTCAATCTTTAGATGCTGTAGAAGGGGCCAGTGCTTTGGAAACTCAAGAGTTTGTGCTCAAAGTCAACGGTCGAGTGTTTGATGCAGACAAGATACAGAACGAGGTCTCTTGCCTATTTCTACTCGAAGCTTTTTGTCACAAAATGCCAGTACCCAGAGTCATCGCCTGGTCTCAAGATGGATCGAGCATCGAGATCGTGTCTAGAGATCAGAGCAATAATAAGCCACAGCAGCTTCAGGCTGCCGAAGAAAACTATGCGGGTTGGATCTTGATGACAAAAGTCCCAGGAGAGCCAATCAACTTATCAGAAGTCAAAAGGGATGGACTGATCAACCTAGCCATGCAGTTGGCTGACCATGTTACAGACTGGAGGCGACATATACCTTCTCAGATATATGGAGGAAATCTAAGATTCTGTCAAGATGAGTACAAAGACTCGAAGCCTGATATTACGCTGCCCAAGTTGGATGGCACTCCCAGGACAGATCTGGTTATAAGGGGTATGTTGGGGGATGCACTCAAGTGGCCAAAAGGTATCGCAACGATTGGGGATTACTACAAGGCCAGGATGGAGAATAGGTTGAAGGTGCTTCAAACAGACGACACCTTCATGCGAGACAGAAGCCTTGCAGCTCCCATTCGGAAGTTTATCCGGAGCATTCTCCCCAACATCGCCAAGTTCAATGGGCACGCCAATGGCTTTGTTTTCACGCATTACGACCTGTCCCCTAGGAACGTCCTCATATCGGGAGAGCCTCCTCAAATCACCGGCATCGTGGATTTTGAGTTCTCTGGATTCTTCCCACCACTTGACGAGTTCCTGAACGATTATATCGGAAATAATCAAGACTGGCCTGAGGATGTGTACAATGCATATCTAAAGCGGCTGGAACAAAATGGCATCCCTACTCCACTGGAAGGAATCGAAAAACAATGTTGGGAACAGGCTTTCTCGATCGAACAGTTACTACAGAATATTGCACTCTGGTGGCTTCCTGGTAGCTTGGAAAATACCGAACTCGAGCAAGAGCTTGACAAGTCAAAAGTGCTGGTTAAAGACATTTTGGAAAGACTTAGTACAGAAAGTACAGACTAGAAAATCAGAGTCTAGATTACGAAGGCAGTATCCTTGGTCGACTCGCTGTATTTTCGATAGCACCCGTGTGGTAGCCTCTAGACCGCTCTGAACTGAAATGGATACGTCGAACAAGTCGTAGGTAGTCAGTACAGTGCTAGCATTTGAGCGGCAAGCAAGATAATCTTCGTTAATGACTGAGTAATAGAGATATTGAACAGTTTTAAAGATAACCAAGACATTATTTGAGGTCATCAACGTCTCTTCCATGCAAATTATTCCGTCACTGTCTCTGGCACAAGACAATACAGCGGCAGGAAGAAAAGAATGCGATGAGGAACTCCTTACAGGCCTTTCCGTAATACTCGTGTTCGCTTTAATCCGTCATCATACCACTTGCAATGTCTTCAAATAAGCAATTTAATTTGGTTCCAAGCGAGTAGTCACATTGTACAACACCGTCTGTTAGGGTCTCGTGTTCTTCTGTGTCTGACTCGTGATCGGCTGGTGTACTTCAATCGTTGACGAGACTAGCTCAACAGGCTCCGCGGCGACAGCTGTAGTGGGATTGGAGACAGAAGGGAAATATGAAGGTTTAACAGGTGGCCTATCCTGGTATTGCGGAGCTGGTGTAATTTCGGCTGAGGGCTGACTTGGACTTGGTTCCGGAGATGGTGTCGGCACGACTGGGTTTACTTCTGACGTGTACTGAAGCTTGTAAAAATCATGAGAGGGATTTGAAGGCGGTTGTTCCTCGTCAGAGTTTCTCTGGAGGCGATGCAACTCCAAGGCGTCTTTACGACGACTCATCGATGCTGAGATGGTAATGTTAGTTTGTGGAAACACCAAAACTCGTAGCTTGGAATTGGAAAGACTTACTGCTAATCATCTCCAAGAAAGTGAAGAGCACGAGACCCGATGTGAAGATAGGTACAAGCTGGCCGAAAGTGGTCGCATCGTCCTCGGGGTTCAGGCCGTACTCGTCTTCCTGTAGCCATCCCGAGTCTTTTACCCACAATCTGAGTGTGTAGATATATCTGGCGGACTCTACCACGGTCCACATGCAAATACCGATGCCAAGCAGATAATAGATAGTCAGTATATAGTGACCTATCCGTTCCAGATGGCGCTTCGTCCTCTGATCTGAAGTCTTGTCTGCTATTTTCGAGGTCTTGTTGGCAGAACCTGGTGTGGTCTGAGCTGGAGTCCCCTGGGAAGATGGGGTTTGTGCTTCTGAAACCTGATTCGATGTCTTCTTCTTTGAGAACATCCATTCAATGCTTATCTTGCCCAGCCGGGTCATGACACTCCAGAATGCCTTGACCATCCTCTTGCGTTTGCCGTCTCGACGATTACCTTTGTTGATGAACATGGCTGTTTCCATAAACACAGCAACAATGTACCATAGCAGAATAATAAGAAATTTATTCCATCCCTCAATGCGGTTCCCTGGAGTGCTCAAATGAAGGCATTCCTGGAGTTTTCAGGCTTTAATGATGTCTGAATTGTACTTCCCAGCTCCGTCTCGTTAGATTGAAAACAAGCAGCAGCAAGAAAGAGGGGTGCTGTGGTATCATGAAGGGGAGGGACCTTCGAAGGGAAAGAATTCTCCAAATCCGCGTTCTGATTAGAGAGAAGGAGACCGGCAAAGATGAAAACACCCGTCTTACATATTACTCGCCAGAGCGCTAGCCAAGCATACTCCCAGTAGTTGCGCACAACAGCGATGGCCATGAGGTGCGTAGCACAGGTCAAGAGCATCAAGTTAGCCACGACATTGTAGTGATAGGCAGTGATGGTGCAGCCAGGAAAGTAGCGTAGAGTCAAGGCATAAGCAGCGCCAGTGAAGATCTGTGCATCACTACAAGAAAGGACCATGCCCTGACAAATCTCAGAGACTCCAGGCTTAATCTTCTTCTTTCGAGAAGCGGTGGCCCTATCCAGGAGCATAAAGTCATCGCCGCATCTGTGGAAAGGAAAGATTCTGTGCTTCACCATTCCACAAATGACAACAATGACGGATAGAAGTAGAGCGAAGCTTGTGACGCCGACAAATGTTCCGAAGATCTGATTGTATTAGGATGAGAACTAGAGACGGATGGATTGGGCTGAAAACACACTCCTATGCCAGCGATGTCTGGGTCGCCGTCAAACTGGCGCTTATCGATGTTTCCAAGTGAGTAGATGGTGCCATTTTCATACGCACCAACCGTACAGTTGACAGTTACGTTGTAGTGCCTAAGATTACAAATGTTAATTGAGTTTATTGGGAATCCAGGCCTACGTCACCTACGATTGACATGTTCCTCGAGATATATAGGCGCCCATCGTGTTCCAAAGAAGTGAAGGATATGCAGGCACAGGGAGTAATGATGGAGGAGGGCACAACGGGGCTCCAATGTAAGGTCTGTTCCGCTAAACAAGCTATTATGGAACAGGTGCCTCGACTGTTGTATGAAAGGGAACCAAAAGGGTTTCGTGGACGCTAAATATACATGATGAGAATAAAACTCTCAGAAACGATGGAGTAAGGGCGGGCATGAGAAGGTGTCTCGAACGTTGGATCGACATCCAGTTGGCTATTAATAGAGATATGGCCGCAGCACAGCGCCCACTGAGGACGATCTAGAAGTCCTTGCAAGGATGATTTGGATTGAGAGTTGTTGAAGTTTCGTGGCAATTACTGACCGGTTGCCAGTTGTTATCTCGCCACACTGTGGGTGGATTGCAAATTATTCACTTGACAGTCATGCGATGCAGCCACAAAAGCAAATGTCTTCCAGATTGGTCCATTAAAGCACTGGGACTTACAAAACTCATTGTGAAGAGGTTGGTCATGAGACACCCTGACCAAGATGTTGTTAAGGAAGAACACAGGCTACGCTCTGGAGTATTTGGCTTAACCATGTTCTCAGCAAACGTCTGAACACTCTCTCGGATTGGGATGTCGTTCGCGTGAGAAGGTTGGTCATTGTTCAAGTACACTTAGTCGAAGCTGAGCAAGTTGGCATCGGAAGAAAACATCCGGATCCATTAGACATAGCCTGCATATGCAGCAAATGGAGAATTCAACAAAGATCAAAGCACATACCTAAAAAGGAGATTGTTGTATTGCACTGATGTTCAACGTCGGTCAGGTCTTACTGCTAAAAAGAAGCTTATGTGCGCCAACGATGAACCAACTAGTTTGATACCCAAGACTTTTCTCTGACTATCGCACACACCGATAAATAAAAAACATACAAAGGCCATATCAGATACTCAGCACCTCTTCCCAACTGGAAATTTCCTGGAAGCCCGTGTCTCATTGGCTATTCTTCAGCCTCATGTCGGCTGACTTGCCACATCTGCAGGCTGGGACTATCGGAGGAGTGATTCGACAGCCACGCACCAAGTCTAAACTGGCAAGTTAGCTGAATGATAAGGTAAATTGTTCCAGGGAGAGTCTAGGCCGATGGCTTGCATGCCAAGTTGTGATGTGTCGGTGTGGTAAGACACTGTTGGTTAGTGAAAGGGTGTGAACCAGAGCCTTACCCTCTTGCTAGCTACTTGAAGATTGAGTTTGCTCTCACTATTAAGCCATAATAGTCTTCTAATAAGCATGAGGTTGCACAAATTGTTTAACATGGCCCGGTGTTCCGAAATATGGCATAATTGTGTAATTCAATCATTCTTTTCGACCAGGAAAAGGCTGGTTCAGCCGCCGTAGGATTCCATGCATATTGCTTTTGACAAGCCCCTCTTCATGCACAGCTGACCGCCCAAAAACTAGAGATAACACAGCCTACCTTGAGTAGAGACTGGGAAATTCTATCCCACACTGTCAAAGCCTTGACAAAATATGAGGCCAGCAGCAACCGTTCTAACAAGTTGATATAACCAACCCTTCACGGCAGGCTTAGGCAGCCGCAACTCAGCTAATATCTTATCTTGGTGAAGTCTCGTGAAGAATGATAGAAGTGACTAATAACAATGCTTAATCCATGTATGGGTTTCATTGTTGGAGGTGATCGTGTCGACAGACAGTAGAACTGGGTTACTTTGGGTCGGCTTTGTTCATCCTCGAGCTCTTCCGCCTCAAAGATCATTCTATTGAAGTTTGATCTGCTTGATCAGAGGCTTAGAGCCCACCGTTGCCGTATCAATCGCGGCTATCTCGTCTCTGCTTCTTGCCACTGGGATGGGGTATGGTTACACTGTCAGGTTAAGACTGGCCAATTCTGAAAGATGTTAAAAATAGACATTTAATATGTGAGAAGAGTATCCTGAAACTATCCTTCTTTTCATGTTTCCGCTTTCTTATGTCATGGCGATAAACCACGGCGGCACAATTTCTGACACTATCTTAATCTACTATCTGTCATTGTAAATATATGATCCCGTGACTATGACTTGAGTTTGAGTTAGTCTTTAGGAGCCTGAAGTCATTCAACATTACTCCATGGGTATGCGGTAGCATGTAACACTTCTTCAACCCGCAATGCGTCGTATCTGGTATAGATCTACCTGTTGAGGGCTGACCCCTCGCTTATCATTTTTGGACAACCAACCTTGGTAAGAATCTCCGGTGCAAGGGTTTTTAGGCATCTCGGTCCCTCTAATACCGAGTCGCATAGTTGATCTAATGAGTAGTTGCGGGGTATTTGCAGTCGAAATCTGAGGTAAAAGAATCTCGACATCCTCGATATAGACCGCCAAGAAGCTTTACGTAGCTGGTGGATTTATCCGTTTAGAGGCGTGTGGGATTCGGTAATTATAAACATGTATCTGTAACTCATATCGGATAAATTATATATTTGAGGGGATTTCTTCGTCTGGTGATTCTTGCCTTCGCTCTCTTCTTCTCCAATCGCAACTAACCAATTATTCGCGTGCTTATCATGCGGGCTCTACAACTATTCAGCTTATGGACAGCAGCCTCATACAGCTTTGTCGCCAGCTGCAAGACGGACGAAGACTGCAGCCTGAATGGTATATGTTCCAAACGAGACAGGTCATGCCGCTGCGACCCAGGATGGATTGGCGTTGATTGCGGTCGTCTTGACCTATCACCGGCTACTCGATATACCGGCTACAATCACACTTACGAGCCTCCTAGTCCCGATGACTTCAACATCTGGCCCAATGCTTCTTGGGGTGGGCGAATCGTTCAAGATCGAGAAAATCCCTCTACCTTCCACCTCTTCACTGTACAATTCACTCACGGATGTGGTCTAAGAGGATGGCGACCTCACTCATATATCATCCGTGCTGAGTCGCATAACGGACCCCAAGGCCCTTATCATTATGCTGACGCCGTGTCCAACAACTTCGCTCATAACCCCGATATTGTTTACAGCCCGGCAGACAAAAAGTATCTTTTGTATAGCATTGGTGTGGAGTACGACAAGAACTTTACCAAGTGCGAAAGTATCAGTTACACGCGATGGCCTAACAATATTTCCGTCTCGACTGCAGACGATGTCCGAGGCCCTTGGTCGCCCTTCAAGATGGTCATCAATAGCGATCGCCCAGCCGGTATTCACGCAACCAACCCATCAGCCTTTCCCCTCTGGACACGCAAGAATCCAACAAAAGAGATCGTGCTTGGTATTAAGGACTACTCAATATTTACTGCAAAGAATTGGAACAGCGACTATAAGCTCAAATATCAGGCGACATGGAATGTGACAGAGCAAGAGAATCCCATGTGGACCGAAGACCCTTTTATCTGGCGAGACAAACGGGGTAATTGGCACTCAATCAACCACTGGATGATAGATTATGTTGAGAACGACAAACAACAATGGCCTCGTGTTGGATCACACCTCTTTTCACGCAAGCTCACTGGACCATGGCACTTTAAGCTTCAGGAGGCTTTCAGCTCCAACGTGACATTCACGGATGGTTCTTGGCAGGTTTTCAAGCGCAGGGAGAGACCCAAGTTGTTCTTTAGCGACGATGGTGAGATGACACCGTTGTACTTGACAAGTGGGGTACAAGAAATGAATCAGACCGGGGCTGCTTTTACACTTATTCAGCCAATTGGGACGAAATGGAAGAAGTTTGAGAAGAGCCTGGGATTATAATCGAGGTGACAAAAGGTTATAAATAGACACATTCTGTATGCCCAGTTTGCATAAGTTACCTTCGTAGTAAGCTCGCTGTAGATGAAGCAAAAGATGTCAGCCTTGAACGTCAAAAGCCTCCGCGCAGGGCCAGAAGGGGAAACCATGCGGTGCAAAGTCTTAAGCATCTCTGGGCAAGATTAGGACCTGAGACGAGTAAGCAAATAATTTAGTTTTAGGAGTAGAAGTTTAAAAAGACTTCAGTGCAGAAACTTTGCTTCAAACATGGCAACGTGGCCCAATCCCAAAGGCTGCGCAGTTACGTGAAAAGAAAAACATAACAACAGTCTCACCAAGGTAACCTGAAGAGGGGTGAAAATAAGCATAACCTTCTGGCTGCCTTCGAAAAAGGTCGAGAAAACCTCATCTCCTCTGTTCAGCTCAAACATCGTCAAATTTATCTTTCCCACGTCAAAATGTACATTCCCATTGCCCTCACGATCGCCCTCGCTGGTGTCGTTTACCAAACCATCAAGTACCAAGGAATCTGCAGCGATAAAGTCTTTGTATCCGAAACCCCCAACCCTCGTCAGGTTTATCATTTCCAGCAGATTTCGGTAAGCATTTCTCATTGTTTTATGCTTTACAGCACACTAAGCTTGACAGGGTAGCATGCAATGTGACAAGCGTATAGACATGGGATGCGACGTCAAAAGTCGGGCTGAGAAAAATTCTGTAAGCGTAACAGCCAGTATCACCGGTCCTGGCTGGACTTCTGCTGGCTTTGATGTCGTGGAGGTTCTCAAGTTTGGCGTAGATCATAACTGCCATGCAGAGCCTGGAGAAACTATTTGTATGTGGTGGCGTACAGCGAATACCCAATACAAGGTCACGAGCCAGGGTATGAAATTTTGCCAGAAGAGCGGAAACCCAACCTCGAAGGTTATCATATCGCCCAACGCAAACAATCTTGGCTCGACTGTCATCTGTGGTCTTAACGAGCAGTGCCGTTGGGAGGGCTACAGTTACTGGAATAACAGTAGGTTTTCTCGTTCAACTGATGATACAGATATATGATACTGACTCGAGTACTAGTGGAGAGACACAACAATGGAGTTCCTTGGGCTGGTGGCCCCCGGGAGTGGCCATTTGGAAAAAACAAGACCGGTCTTGTCGGTTCCTGGCCCGCTTGATAAGATTGGCGAAGATATAGAGGTCATGTTGGTGAGGAAAAATCAGGAATAGTAAACATAAATTTGAGTATTAAGCACTCTTCGGTTATAGGCAAAGGATACTGTTACTGTATTCAATATTTCCTTTTCATCTATTTGCGACACATCCGTATACTCTCCGGGCTGAAACTGATCCTGCATCAACTGACTGATCAAACCTAGACGATGTAGCCGTGTGTGGGCTTCACTCTAGAGATCAACTAGAGTAGTACAAGATGGGTTGTTGGACGCGTCGTGATACACAAATACCAAGACAGCTCTTTCAAAAGGCCTTCAAGACTTTTTTTTGAGGAGTAGCCAAACATCCAATCCTGAGAGATTGCCGGCGTATTTAGAAACTCGTCAATCAGCATACGACTAATGGTATTAATGCAACCCTGATATATACTTTGATCTTGCTCATATGTTCAAGCTCTATACCTGCTTCCATGAGACCTTGTGTAGTATTTTCTCTCTGAGCTTCAGGTATGAGAACATGGATCTGAGGCTTGTGAGCTGACCCGGTAAAATGACAACACTCTCAACATTAAATCCACGAGGGCTACCGTCCGACTTGGTAAATACCTCGCGCCACGATTCTTCAACCTCTTTTGAAATTTCTAGACGCCAAGTATCCTGCCAAATGACCCTGCTGGACTTTTCCAACCTTTCATAAAGGAATACCCCACCTTCGCCATTCTTACAATGCCAAAGTTCAAATACCTTGAGCTTGGGCATCTTCTTTGCGCTCTTAGCTGCACACTCAAGAAGCTCGTTCACCACAATACTAGGATAAGATATCATTCTTTCTGATGTTAATACGAGAGTTTCTAACCGCCCGAGGTTAAGCTGCATCTCGGACGAGAAGAATTCCCAAGCATCGACGGCGAAGGCGATAGAAAGACGTTCGAGATATTGGCTAGTTTCACTCATTCCCCGAAATAGTCTGCTGTTCGACCGGGAGAGGCCCATCTTCGTTGGTTGCTGGTGGTAGTTCGTGCCAAACTCTTCATAAAAGCTGAACTGTTTCATTGAAGCTGGGATTTCGCGTCCTATCAGACCAGAGTCTATGACTGTCAGCATATGTAGCAGTTTTTAGGATAGGACTATCATACAACTATCCCATAGTAGGTCATATACTCTTCGATCGTAACACCATCGTTCAATATGAACACTTTCAAGCTGAGGCGAAGATTTGAAGATATGGGAAATTGCATATGCGCTGATATTTCGAAAGTATCTTCGGCGAATGATGAGATGGGCGATGGCTTCTACCTTTGGTAGGTATCCTGAACTATGGCCTTGCCGACTAGGGAGTCTATGAAAGTCAAATTCAGGGGGTCTTTTCCCCAAAAACTTCCCTTTCTGGACGTTCCATTCATGTAATAAAGTTGGATCGGTAGGGAGGTGTTGAAAGCTCGTCAGGTGTTCGATATGCCGATCAGGCCGGATATTCCACGTGAGGTCTTGCTGCCTAGTGCTTATCCTGCAGATATTTCTATCTTCCACACAGACAATCTGTTTCTCAAATGACGAAACGATGCCGAATTCGATAGTGAGTTGGCGGCCCTCCCAACTAGAGAGAGTATGCAAAAGGTTCCAGATTGCCACGGTGAACGTCAAGTCATTTTCGCTCACCACCGAGGCAGTCAGGTCGTGAGCTTCTCTATCATCCACATCTTCTATGGGGATCTCGAGGAGGATATGCCGAATATTCTTTCGTCGGTTGATACTGGCCAATCGCGCTAAAACTGGGATATCAGATGGTTGAAGCTCAAGACGATGAAATGTTCTCTTCTCTACCGTATCCTGCCAAAGTCTGCAGACACAAGCGTAGGTAGAGAAACGAGCTGCGTAGTGACCTACATGGTCTCCTATTTCGACAAGACAATCAATGATGTTGATCTGTATTTCAGATGGCAATGAAATGCGTGATACACCACCTTCGGGCATGGTTGGAGAAGTGGCCATCACTAATAGTCAATACACTCAAAGACAAGTTATTTAACGTAAGTTGGAAGAAGAAAAGATTATAGGAGGCAAGAATTAGTCTAAGACCACTGAGCTATAAATCTTTTTGATTACCTATGCAGTTTGAAAAGTTATGTGCAGCAAGCATATGCGCGATGCTCTGTTTAAAGATTCAATGACTCACTGCATAACTCAAATAAACACATCAAAGAATTATTTCAAGATTCGACGTAACTCCATTTGCAAAGAGGGATCCTACTCAAAAGTATTGCAAGTCTGCTACCAATTAACTGGGCATGATCTAGAGGCTTGCTTAAGCTTGGCTAGCACTAGTTTTCCATGCAGTCTTGGCTTCAAAAGTAATATTCTTAGGTCAGAACATTAGAGTTTCTGGCATTGTAGAAGAGGATGTGGAGGTCTACTCCTTGGCCTTCGTTATGCGACGAACTATTACTGGCTACGACATCGGTTGAAAGCTTTCCAATGTTAACTTCCTCCTCTGGCTTCCTTCACTGCTTTATATCGCTTATCAGCGACATCGAGCAACGATTAGACGGCGTTTCAGGCTTAAAGAAGATATAGCCGAGACCGTTTTATCCAACACGCTATAAAGAATGTAACCAAGCCATCAGTTACAAAAGACAACATCTAGTTTGACTCTTCACTGACACTCTCTCGCTATCTTCGAATAACGAGTGCGCTCAACTCAAGCCTCAAGCCTCAGCCGCAAAACCCCTAATGTCTTTCATATCACCATTACAAATGAGGAAAGGTAGCCTAGCTAACTCCAGGGGTCCCAGAGTTTATCGATTCCTGGGTGCAATAGCGTGGAAAACTATTGAGTTCCCGAACGATCCTAGGGTCCACCATAAATCCCGAAAAATAAAGAAAAACCCGCTTTCAGACAAGTCTAGATGCTTACGACAGTCTCAATGTAGAAAACTGGTAGAAATATTTCCACTTATTGTCTTGGTTTGCACTGATTAGGTTAAAGTGCCGTAGTAGCTCTCAGCTGACTGTTGATTTTGCTGTAGCGCCGCGTCAAGCTATCGACAAATATCCGAACGGTCTAGCCCGTAAGGAGATGAGGCTATTCCCTTGGCAGCTGTTGACTGTCAGTTGATGACACTTCCTTATATTCTGGTCTGTTCCCTGTGAGCGCCATCTTGTCATCTGGTGCCTCTTTGTTGAACTCTATCTCGACCCTTATCCACGATGCGTTCTATCGTGGCGTTGGCGGCTCTCGCCATATCGGGCACCGCTGACCTAGTCGCGGGAAGCGCCTGTAAGCTGAAGCCCAGCAATACTATTCCCACGTTAGCCTCTGCCTCTACCGAACCAGCAAGCGCTTCGACCCCTACTGGTGTCGTCACTCTCCCAGAAGTCCGCAACCTAGCAAGCAATGGCAACATGGCCGAGATTGATCCCAACGATCCTCTTGCTGTCCCTGATTGGGAAGTCGAAGGCGAGGCCAAGATCGTCGGAGGCCAGGGACGCGAGGAACCTGGGAGCACAGAGCGAGGTGCTGCTGCCATGAGTGCCTCAAATACCGGCGACAGGAAACGAGCCATGGGTATTTCGGTCAGCATCTCGCAAAAAATATCCAACCTCGACCTTACAACGCCTTACACCGTCCGCTTTTACTATCTCGTTGTTACATCGCCTCAGAACATCAACCTCTGCCAGTTGACGGCCTACCTAGGCGGTGTTGTCTTCCACCAGGACTGGGTATTCAGCACCGGGATGGCCGTATCTTGGAATGAGGTCCTCAAGTCCGTCAGCCCAGCTCAGGTCAATGCCCCCCTCCGTATCGGGATGGACTGTCTTCTTGGTGGTGGAGCGACCGTTCTCGTCGACTCTGTCTTTATCTCCAATCTTGTCACGCCACAAAATATTGACGAGTTTGCCATCAACTTTGGTAATACTGGCACTGGTGCCAACCCTCCTTTGGATCCCCCTGCCGTGGGGCCACAAACCACGACTTCTGGTCCCGTCAATGATGGAACCAGTACTTCACCATTCGAGGAGCAGCAGACTTCAACGGGTGCTTTTGGGCAACAAACCACATCTGGTTTCCAAGAGCAACCTACTTGGACTGAGACTGAAAGACAACAGACCTCGGCCGCAGAGTCCAATTTTGGCACTACCACTGGGTCTGAACCAGCAACCCAGGCCCACTCTGTGCCTACTATGACCACAACCAGCACAGAAGTAGACCCTCCCTATTGTTCCAAGTCTCTCAATGGAGGGTGCACGTGGAAGCGTCCATGGAGCGGCGAAGACATGGTAAACTGTGCCAGCCGAGGCTCCTGGCCAGGGCCCGGTGGACAGGGCCGGCTTGTCCCTCGCCCAAAGGGTTACCCTGAGCCTTTAAGTCAACTTTGGTGCTTGGGCTGGTGCTCCCTATCTCCCGGCTGCAAGTCTGTGGCATGGAACCCTGATGAACGTACATGTCGATTCTCAGAGCACGAAGTCCAAGATGCTGACTTTATCCATGGACCTGATACTCATGTTGACACTGAGGGTGTTTATTACTGGCATGATCTGTCCTGCTTCAACTGTCCATGTGAGGATGAGCCAGCCACTACCACTTCTGGCCTGCTCGAGCCTGAGGTAACCACTCAATCATACCACCCCACATCCGAGTCTAGCCCGGCCGTTAAACTTCCTGCTGCCTCTACATGTCCCAAGTCGCTTAATGAAGGCTGTGAGTGGAACGATAGATCAGCTGGAGGTAGTGCGCCCTTTTGTGCCTACCGCGGTCGCTGGCCAGGCGATGACGGTGCAGGATGGGCTGTCGAGCAGCCTAGAGACTATCCTACTCCTTGGAGTCAGATGTGGTGTGTAGCGTGGTGTTCTCTGTTCCCTGGCTGCAAGTCTGCAGCATGGATGCCTAATGACCGAACGTGTCGCTTCTCAAGTCACCAAGTCCAGGATAGTGACTTCGTCATGGCTGATGATCCCAATAGAGACTCAGTTGAAGAAGGCATCTATTATTGGCACGATCTCTCCTGCATGGCATGTCCTTGCAGTGATAAGGGCGAGCCTACCTTTGAGCCTAGCACTACTCTCGTGCGCTCTGTTACATCAAAGCCTATTCTACCTGAAGTCCCGCAAGAGACGTTCTCTCAAGGTATCACGGCTACACCTGGGCCTCCTGAACAACCCTGCGAATGGTCATTTGGTCAGGGTATCTGCCATAGGCCGTTTGAAAAGGAACAGGGGGCTTGCGCAGGGACTCTGATGAAAGTAAACCCGGACCAATATACAAAGCTTCCCGTTGACTGGAACCCTGCCATCACGGAACCTGTTCAATGCGCTATTCTCTGCCATACCAACCCTGACTGTCACGCTTGGGGCTTTGAGTGGAGCATGAATATGAACTGCGTCCTGTCTCTTGGCAAAAGAGAGGTTGAAGATCTCGAGGTGGTCTCTTCAGGACCTCAGTATCGCTGGTATAGCCACACCTGCTGGGAATGCAGAGACTGTGTTACTTCCTGGGACTGGACATGGAGTGCCCAGCCTACAATTGTTGGAACAACCTCTGAGGCTGTTCCTGTTAT
The DNA here is from genome assembly GCA_014822075.1 of Fusarium buharicum. Classification (NCBI taxonomy): domain Eukaryota; kingdom Fungi; phylum Ascomycota; class Sordariomycetes; order Hypocreales; family Nectriaceae; genus Fusarium; species Fusarium buharicum. The sequence goes on along the minus strand of JAATHB010000472.1, from coordinate 77,975 downwards.
AACAACATCATCCTTAGAGCACATACAAGGCCACGCAACTACATCCAGTCCCGCAGAACCCACCACAACCACAACCTGCCCCAGTCTTGACAACCCTGGGGAGCTTTGCCAACGTATTTCCCACACAGGCAGATGCCAGGGTACAGTAGACTTTGTAGACCCTGCAAACTACCGCAAGGTGCCTATGAATCTCTTCCCAGAGATGGCCGACACCACTCCTGACATCCGCCCTTGCGCTGCCATCTGCAAGGCCAACGCAGACTGCCGGGCATTTGGATGGTACCAAGGCCTCGAGTGCGTCATCGCCCTTGACAGGAAGCGTATGGAGGATCTGGACTGGGGAGTCATCTCGAATCAGTGGTACCAGTGGTACAACCTTGACTGCTTTGAGTGCGATGAAACTTGTGTTACTGGGCAGTACAGTTGGTCATTTGACAGCTGAGACAGAGACTTCTTAGGCCTTAATGAAACTTAATAAAACTAGTAGAACCCTTGAGTATTATTCAAAAATATATGATGAGATGTATGGACCTTTATATATTGCATGGGATGTTAGTTATACTATCATCAGGGAAGCTTTGTTGCCGTAAATTTCCATTACAGTCAAAAAGCTTATTGGCCGCTGTGCGAGCAATGGGTAGATAAGATTGTGGAAAGAAATAGGGTTCTTTTAATGTTGCTGAACAACCTACTTTTTAGCCAGAAGAGGTTAAACCCCTTGTGTCACGTAGGCCACTACTTCTCGACATCTTTATCTGTTTGCTTTTCAAGTCTGTCCATCACTTTGCCAGCCCAACCCTTGATTTCCTCTGGAGATGCCCATGTCCCTGCCTGACGGAGCGCGTTACTGAAGAGACCTTCCATAGTCTCAGACGTTGTATATACCACGTTGCCTGTACGGCCCACTGATGGCACAAGACCATCCATTTTCTCTAGCAAGGTGCTTGCAGTAGGCCGTTCCGACGGTTCGCGTGATAGACACGCCTTCATAGTCCGAATAAACGATGATGGCACGGTCACTCCTCCAAGACCTTCTTTGCCACACTCGATATCATGCGTGGGGTCACTGATAGCCATAAGCTTTGGTGCGAGGCCTTGGATATGACCGAATGGCGGTCGACCATACATCATGAGATACAAGATGCACCCAAGACTCCAAATATCACTGGGTTTGCCGAACCTGTATGACTTACTCGAGCCTTGTTGAGTAGAGAGAGGCATGCTCAGCGCCTTTAACGTCTCAGGGGCCATGTAATTAGGGGTGCCTGCTTGGTGATCCTTGTACACGTTGATCGTGTTGTCAGGAATGACATTGGCAATACCAAAGTCGACTAGCTTGAGTGTGCCGTTTACGAGCACGAAATTGGCAGGCTTGAGATCCGAATGAACAATATCCAAGCTATGAATGACAGCGACGCATGCAAGCATCTCTGGCCAGTAGTAACCGACGAACGCGACATCCAACTTTTCATTGTTCTGATAACGATCCTTGATGATCTTGTCAAGGTCGATCTGTCCCAGTTCCATCACCTTCTTCGAGTCAGTGATCTAGTTAAGGAGAGTAGCACTGTTGAACTTGCAATGTATAGGACCCTTTTTGCTTCATCGATAACCCAATCCTTCAGACAAACCACTCGCTCGGTTCCGGCTAGGCTTTGGAGAAGTTGGACTTCGTTCCTAATCAGAGCTTTTTCGTGGCTGTCTAGATTGTTCAGAGGAATTGTCTTGAACGCCAATACTTTATTGGTTGTCGAAATCACCTCATAGACCCGTCCACTTCCACCCTTGCCTATTCTGCGCGTGACAGTGTATGATTCACCATTGACTACAAAGCGTCTGGCAACCTTGCGCTTCTCAGGCACGGTTACGGTTCTTTTTGCGGATGCGGATGCTGATGTCGAAGCCATGGCTATGGGTAGATCATCTTCAGAGGCTTTTGGACTGGTGAAGACTGGAGCTTGCTGATATTCCTTCCAGGCGGCATGTTCCTCTCTCGCAGTGGAAGATTCTGGTTGGCCTGCCTCCTCTCTTGCAGCATCGTTGTTCGACGTCATCTTATCACGATTGGGCAAGGAGCTCTGTCTGCCATTATGATGAGGATGTTTCGCGATTTTGTAGCTAGTTTCCCTTGCTGGTGCATCTCGAGAGTCTCCGCTCCAGCGTTTTGGCAAGTGTTCGCGGACGGCATCTGTAGCAGGGAAACTCCACCCTTCACCATCCCTAGCTCGTTCATTTTTTCGATCAATAAAAGAAGATGCAAAGACTTGGCCATCAGGAAACGTCGATTTAGCGGTTGGCTGCGGGTATGTTGAGGCACCCCTAGGGCTACCTGTTGGGTGCACGCTAACTTGGGCCTCATGGGTAGAGGTGTTGTTAGAGGTGTTGCGTTTGTTAACGCTGGGCAACTCAAAGGAAGAGGTAGCTGGAGTGTCTCGCTTTGGTTGTCTTTTTGGAGGCAGTTGAAGGGAGCCTGTTGGACTATCACAGGCTCTTTCAACGTTCGATTGATCATTTATTCCTAGGGGAATCGGGTTGCGTTGCTGATACGATCGGAGTCGGGGCATATCAGCAACCCTAGATGGCAGCTGAACCTGGGCTGGAGGAATCTCTCCTATGTCGATCTCATCATTGTGAGGAATCGTAGTTGGTCGCTGCGGGGTGGCGAGTTCTGCGTGAGCGAGCAAAGCTTCTGTCACGGCGCTGAGTTGGGGATTGAGAAGTGAAGGTTCACTCTCATCGGAATCGCTGTACATTGGGCGCTCCATCTCGTTGATTGAGTAAGGTACTTAGGTGGTTTGGGATTGAGAAGCCCTGAAAAAGATGGAATTGTTGTTGGTCTGGGCTGTCTCAGCCGTGCCATGTCACATGAGTTTTCATCCTCGTTCTTGAGCCTCTATTGGTTCAATGATTCAGGGATGTTTTGTTCACAACCAACAACACATCCATTCGAAAGTCTATTCCAGGGTTAGTCTAGGCAGCAACTCTCAATCACTCAATCCAAGTCCAAAGGTGAGGAAAAGACGGACTAGCCGGATGAACAAGGGCATCTCTCCGAGCCATTGATATAAATTCTTCTGATGTCTGCAGGTCAAACCCACTCTTATTATTATCAATCTACTCACTTCTGTTGAAGCTCCATTGATATGCGCTATAGCTGTTCAATCACCTACAAACAAGCCTTGACTGACTGAATAAGAGACTGATTGTTCTGGACGATGTCAGCCTAACCCGCCATGGCTTGATTCCTTGTCTATGGCTCTACTTCTAACTCTTAGCCAGGGCTTCAATTCTTGATGACATAAGGATCTACCTGTGTGTGACTATCGCTCGCCAAAGTGTCGCGAATAAAACTAGAGCTGTTTGTTCACAGCAAGACCTCGCGATGAGTCCAAGATTCATGCTAAATTCATCGCTAGCTGGAGCGCAACCTGGCTAGTTAGATCTAACATAGGATAAAAAACCCCAATCACTGATGTTGGATTATTTAAGCTTTTTTGTTCAAATCCTCGTCTTCATCATAGAGGTCATGAGTGATGCACTGTTTATGGACTGGTACATATACCCGCGCTTGACGCTTTTATGCCACAAACCCTTCATTATTTTCCAATACCAACGCCATCATTTACATCTTGTTCAATAAATTTGTACAAAAGGCCTTACCATATAACTTAGAATCATGACGTCCTTAACAGAGACTCAGAAGAACACGAGCGTGTCAAATACACAAAGCGCATCTTCCACGAAGCCAGCCTCGACAGCAGGCGATAGCAAGACTGGTTCATCAAAGCCTGCATCCAACACCGCCATGGGTTGCTGCTACTGTCGATGTGGCTGCCAGACAGTTCTGACATTTTACGGCCGTTGCTGGACATGCCAGCGGTTTTGCACGACCACTTCGTAGATAAATGACTTACTGGACGATGACTATCTAGTGATTACAGGGATGGTCTTCACTACGTAATTACTCACCGAATCTATTACCAGATTCCCTCATGCTATTGAGCATCAGTTGAAATTTGTGAATAACCGATCATTGATAGAGTATCGAAAGCACGCTGGTAGCTTCTGACCACAACCGGATCGACCTTATAACCCTATTTATATATGTTTCATATAACCGGCTTTTTGGCAATAATCCAAAGAAATCTTTCCTCTGCGTCTCCTTCCAGGGCCATTTTCTCAATATTTAACCCGCCAATCTTGGTCAATATTTCAACCGTTTTATCCTTCCCAAGGCCACTCCAGAACATCCATCCCTCGTCGTCAAGCCATTTTTCATCAACGATGGAAGATTTCTCATACGTACTAAAAGTTGCAAGAAATACCCCACCCGGCGTTAGCCAATTGCCAATGCGCCGTATCATCTCCTCTTGCTCGTGCTGCGGGAGATGAATGATGCTGTACAGGGCGACGACTGCCGTGAGAGAACCATGTTCAAAGTCAAGCTTCATCATATCCCCAGCATGAAATTCCACGCGTCCTTCGTAGGTTGATAGGTTGCTGCGTGCCAGGTCAATCTGCACCTCAGAGAGATCATTGGCGTATGCATGCACAGACGGCGCGCGTGAGAGCAAGGTTGAGAGAAACGGTTCTCCAGAACCGCAGCCCAGCTCAAGAACCTTTTTCTTTCTCTTGTCATCAGTGGAAGTCAGCTCTGGGCAATGGAGGCAGAGTTTGTCGAGATAGGCCTGACGAAAGTGATGATGGCGCTCTGTCCAGGTGTTGTACTTGGGTGCTATGGCGTTGTAAGATGCGCGAAGGCGATCCTTGGAGTCCATCGGCGCGTCCATGATTGTTAGTTGGCGAATGGTCGAGGACAGCTACAAGCAGATGATCAGGATATTTTCTCAGTGAAGCATGCAGTTATATAGCGATATTTGAAGGCGAGATGCAGTCATGGCCTATCAACATGAGTCATACCCCGAGAGTTTCATATCAGTTGATTGGCTGTTTCGGCCCACGATCGGCCATGGCTTCAAATATTGATTGAGGATTGACCCCTCACCTTCAAACTCTCCAATCAAGGGATCTAACAACTTTGAATATCATATGTTGAAGGCAATTCACATGCCCTTTCAAAGAATCAAGTCGAATGGGCAAGGTATCTGTGATATGTTGAGTGAACCAACTCGGCGAAGAGTCATTATTACTCATGAATCACTACATATTCCGAATCCACGCCTTGCTAAACAGGTAGAAAGACCTTGAAGCTTCTCACCAAGTTAAACTACATTTCTTATTTCATGAGTCACACTTTCTCTAACCCATCACCTTGTAGCTATTGGTCCAAAACTCGTATGACGAAGGAGCCGGCTAGAGTAACTCTTCCGAAGCGAGTACTCTGTTGAATCGGATTTCCCACTGTTGTATCCAAGGCTTATCTATGCGAAGTTGTGGCATGAGCAAAAAGGACCACGTAGGTAGTAACATAACAAGGGACTGTAGCCTGGTACTTGTAGGATCCAAGTTGCATACCCCGTCATTTAAAATATCCAGGACGATTAGTTAGGAGTCATATGTCAAAAGTACCTCAACGGCGTGAAAGTGAAGATTTTCAAGACAAGTGTACATTGCCCAAGAGCTGGTACTGCTCTGTGTGCTTGGGTTCTGGGTAGTGGTCGTCCTATACTTGCTGCTTGTTCTATTATATGGGAACGACTAACTGGTTTTGCCACTCGAGCTGTGTAATAATGTTGTCGTCGCAAAAAGAAAAAGGGAAGAGAAAAGAGACAGGGGGAGAGGACGTATAAGTTCAAGGTTGTATGAGGTGACTACCTATGCTAAAAAGCTACCTTGCCTCTTGCTCGTATTTTCTACCATATTCTTAATTAACCTCTTTCTAGCAGCTACATAAACGATCTTCCCCGCAGATCATCAGTTTTATAAACGTGCAAATCATATTATCCGCCCGTGAAACCCCTGCTTTCCCCGCGTTTATTTTGCTGTCCAGGGATAAAACTCGAGCGGAGGAATTATTCCATCCATAGGCGCCATCGTGAACCTGGTCCGGGTTAGTTCAGGCCGAGACAGTCGGCGATGGTAGAACCGAGCGAAGTTATCAGTATTTAAAATGACAGAGGCCTAAACCGCCACAAGTCCTTCAATTTCAAGCAGTTTCTTTCGGTTTCTCTAAAGAAAATCTAATTGAGATGCTCGGGTTTCGTCTCAAGCCGTTGGCTATAATCGCCGGGCTCGCAAGTTATGCTTTGGCTGACTTAAGCACGGTGGAAAACTCGACTCATATCTCCCTCTCCAATGATCGATTTGCCGTGGTTCTAGCCAAGTCCAATGGACATATTATTGATGCCACCCTTGACGGTCAAGACTTGCTTGGGCCACTCAACGGCAACAGTGGAAAGGGTCCTTATGTGGACTGTTCTTGTATTCCTTCAGGGTTCTGGACACCGGGCAGCACAGCACAACTCCGTCTCATCAACGGTACTGACTCGTCTGGGACCAACTATGGCGGCATCATTATGAGTGATACCTACAAGCCAACCAATCAAACCCTATCGCAATACTTCTTCCTTCGAGACGGAGAGACGGGACTGCATGCCTTCACCCGCCTTACATACTTCAACGCTTCAACTCCATTCCTGCGTGATCTGGGCGAACTTCGCACTTTGTTCAGACCAAACACCAAGCTTTGGACTCATTTCTCAACCAGCGATGGCAATTACGGACCCCTTCCTACGTTTTCGAACGCTCTTACGGTTCAGGATGCAACCTCGTACCTAGGAGACAACCCCAACGACCCATACGTCAGCCAGTACTCAGACTACTTTACGAAGTACAGCCTTGCTGAGAGCTGGCGCAACCATGATGCCCATGGACAGTTCAGTGACGGCTCTACGAGTGCTGACGGTAGCACCTTTGGCGCGTGGCTGGTTCACAATACCCGTGAGACATACTACGGTGGCCCATTGCACTCGGATCTAGTTGTTGATGGCATTGTATACAACTACATGGTCTCGGGTCACCACGGCGCTCCAATGCCCAACATCACTCATGGTTTTGATCGCACTTGGGGTCCTCAGTTCTATTACTTCAACAAGGGTGACAAAGACGCAACTCTCGCTGAGCTGAGAGCTGACGCTGCCAAGTACGCTGACCCCGAATGGAACGCTGATTTTTACGACGACATTGCACGTTATGTCCCCAATTTCGTTCCATCGACCAAGCGCTCTACCTTTCAGGGCAAAGTTAAGCTTCCGAAGAATGCAAAAAAGCCAATAATTGTGCTTTCTGAGAATAAACAAGACTTTCAACTTAACGTCTTTGAGACCAAGTCGCTTCAGTACTGGGCTGAGATTGACAAGTCTGGAAGTTTCCGCATTCCGCAAGTTGTCGAAGGAACATACAGAGTTACCATTTACGCCGATGGTGTCTTTGGATGGTTCATCAAAGATGATGTCAAGGTCTCCAAATCCCACAACAAGGGTAGCTTCACTTGGCGAGAGGAAAGTGCTGGGAAAGAACTTTGGCGCATTGGTACTCCAGATAAATCATCGGGTGAGTATCTTCACGGATACGCCCCAGACACTTCAAAACCTCTAGAACCAGAACAATACCGAATCTACTGGGGCAAATACGACTATCCAGAGGAATTCCCCAAAGGTGTCAACTTTCACATTGGTAAGAGCAAGGAAGCCGAAGATCTCAATTACGTCCACTGGTCATTCTTCCCCGCCAAAGGAAACCATCTGCAATCTGAAAACTATTACGAAAACGTCAACAACTGGACCATTACGTTCGACCTAACTAAGAACCAGCTCCGAAGTTCCAAGACTGCTACCTTGACGGTACAAGTCGCTGGCACAAGGACCGCTAATGGCAATGCCAAGTGGACTCCTAAGAACGACAGGTTCAACAGCAACTTGCCCTGGACCATCAACGTCAACGGTGCCTATGAGGACACATGGGTGATTCCCTACTGGCGAAGCGGATCTTGTGCTGTTCGAAGCGCTGTGAGTTGTCAAAACATCGAGAAAAAGTTTGCCTTTCCTGTTTCGAACCTGAAAACCGGAAAGAATGAGTTTATCTTGAGCTTGCCTTTCAACGCCTCCAGTGTTGAGACCGCGTTACTTCCTGATTCCCTCTACATCCAGTACGATGCTTTGAGATTAGAAGTAAAGTAATCAAGCCAATATCTTCTTTGCTTGTTGGATTCTCAACCTAGCACAAGCCGGTAGTGGAGAGTACCAAGATCGCGAGAGGCTCATCTTATCTAGTCATAGCTAGTTACATAGATTATTCATGTATTAAATCAGACACCGAATATTGCTGCAAATGGAATCATCCATGGCATTTTACCCCTGCGATACACAAACTGTTTACCAACCTGATTCGTAAGGTTTCAAAGTCAATTGCCGGGCTCAGCCTCGTCAAGAGTAAACAGGGGAACCTGTTCGGAGCTATCATACTGCCAATGTTCCGTTCCGTCGCTATCGACGCGAGATAACTCTCCGATTCTTGCAGCATTCTGATTGCACGCTGTATCGCCCTTGTCACGTCTGCTCCCACATGCAGAGCATCTTTTTGTAGACATCTCGCTGTACTGGTTACGGACAATGCTGCCTCCTTTGTACTGGCGACATTTCCAATACTTGTGGTCATCACGGACCACGGTAGTCGATGGGTGCTTTAATGGCATGGGAATTGTTTAGCGAGAATATTTCGGATTCACTGTCGCAATAGTGTTGCTTGTGCTGAGTGAACTTCGTTACATGACAAGATGTGTTGATAGTACCGACCAAGTGAAACTACAGTAGGGAGTATTTATATCCATCGTATTCTCTGACTCACTGACGTCCTATTCTGTATATCGCGGGATAAATTCTCGGTAACCCCGGTTGCAGTGATTGAAACCACCCAGATCCCGATTCCTAAGTCTGGCCATTGCATCACAGCCGAACAGAATATGTCGTTACACTTACTCATTGTCCGTTTTTCGCTACAGGACGGATGGCGATGAGTACTTTTGGCAGGAATAAAGTCGCTTGATTGTGCTGGGCACCTTGAGTGACATTAACGCACTTCTTGAACAAACAATTAATCACGAACCTTAACTCCCATGTAAAGATCAGTGATGTTCCATTAATATCTATACATTATTACATTAACCCCTAGGCAGAGACAGGCTTACAGAGTCAAGACATAGCCAGCATCACCAGAACCTAATGTTGCCGACCCAGCTCGTGGGCCAAGCACTCGAGCTCTCTGTACTGGTAGCAGCGGCTTGGCCGAAAGATACTCGCCGCGGCCTTACATAGTAATGATCAATTTCTCGGACTGAGTAATCGACGTTTGGATTTGATGGTACCACCATCTCCCATGCCGAAAGCGCTTGTCCCCGCTCCGCGCTCTCATTACTTTCCCTCGAACTCTCGGTGGAGTTCTTGGATTTACCTTCAGCTCTTGGAATTTCCAGGGATTGGAAGTGGCTATTCCTTTCGAAAAGGCTCGAGGAAGACCTTTCAGACCTTGGTGACCGGAAGTATGTCCGCGGTAGCCCAGATGACAACGGCTCTGCTACGACTGACGGAGCAGCGGGAGAAGTTGTGGACGCTCTGTCTGAGCTTGACAAGCTGCTTCTGCCAATGTTGACAGCGCCTCGCGCGGATAGGTTGGTGTTGGTTGTAGGGCGTCTTCTGAGTTGACGGAGTCCGTAAATCTGTGTGACATTAGCATGATTATCTCTGATTTCTTGGTACGACTGGTTCTTACTTGAGGCCGTTCCAAAGGGGTTTCTCCAGTGAGCGGTTTGGTCTTCCATTCAGACCAGGAAATACCAGCAAGCTGGACGAGATCGTAAAGTGTAGGAACAAGGAACATGCCGATTATGAACAAAGTGTGGAAGATCAGAATAACATAACCAAGTGCACTTGCAGCTTTATGATTCCATAAGCCTGGAAGCATTCCTAAGCAGAATAGAAGGGTGCACAGTCGTGCACCTGTGACCAGCATAGGTCTAGATAGCATGCCTGAAGCCGATCCGGCCCAGGTAAGAGATCCCAGTTGAAGAAGTTCGCATGCCATCAAAAGATGCAACTGTGCCGTGCCAAAACTTTGCAACCCACCTATTGCAATTCCACGGGCTAAAAGAAGAGTAAATGTGGCAAATGTGTAATAATTTTGTGTGTGCGGGGGCAGCTCATCCGCCTGATGCTTCTGAAGGTTGTCGACGAGAAGATATCCCATACTCTGAGGGCTCCGTGAAGATATGCCCCACCAGAATGCTATAAGTAGCAAGCCAACAACCAGTATTGACAATATGGTGTAGTGAGCGGGCAGGAGCCGTGTCTTATCAAATTGATACGTCGTCCAGGCAGTGAGTGGGAGTAAGAGATAGCTGAGAAAGACTCTCAAAGCAACCCAGGCGGTTGCTTTGTACTGTTCCTTGGTAGAGCTTTCGAGCATCCAGCTTCCTGATTGTCGAAACCAATCACGTGTCCATCTGAGATTAAGGCCAAGCTGGAGAATGATGAAGAGAAGGATGAGGATGACGATGGCCTGGATGACGATATTGGTCCAGCTGTTGGCTGTGACTGGGGCACCCATCACCTGGGTCATGTGTTCGAGACCTGACGTTCCACCAAAAGTACCATTTATCTCATGAATACCATCATTGATGCCGGTGTAGACCGAATCCCTCCATATGATGCCCCGCCGCAGCATGAGTGTTGACCAACTGACTGAGGCGACAACTGGCTGTAGGAATCCTGGCTGTTTTAAGCTGAGCGCTGCGGCGAAGAAGGCGAACTGGATATAGGTGAGACAGTCGGCTATCCTCGTCAAGTGAGACCTGTTTGGACTTGTTTGCTGGTTACTCTCGTCGTCCTCGACCACAGGCTGAGCTAGGTTAAGCCACTCCCTCCACAATGCTACAAGGATGACGAGACTGAAGGTAACCAATGGGCCCCAAAAAGAGATGCTTGGGATGGTAGTGCCAATATTAGGAGTCAAGAAGCCCGTGAGGCATGCAGTCGGGATATTGTCAGTATCACTAATGTCGAGTTGGAGCTCGTAGGTTGCGAGAGGTGATGGGTTGTTGATTTTGAAGAGGACCTCTAATGTCTGAACATGCCATTCAGAATGCATAGCTCCCCATTTCTGGGTCTGGCATGTTGCATTCAAAATCTCGCCGTTATAGCGACCCATTCCACCCAGGGCGTCTAGAGTCAGCTCAACAGAGGCATTGCCAAGATAAGAGCGGTGGCAAGAGGCCAAATTTGGGTAGTGGCCGCCAACAGCGAGCCGCAATTCAGTCTCATTATGTCGTTTATCGAGATACGCTCTGAGCTGGTTGGGCTTAAAATAGTAATGTGAAGACGTAGCTTGGCTGCAGTCTTGAAAATGGATGTGGGCTGCCAAACCGAGGCGTGCAAATATGGTTAGTAAAACAAAAAGGAAAGGCTTAAAATCAGGCATGGCTGGAACATTAAAAAAGGAATAATTGATGAAATAGGGCTAACAGAAGTTAGTAGATGTTGAGGCTAAGAAAAACCAGAATGTTTCATATGCTGAATGCCTCAGGCACTAGACAGTGGCCCCGTACTTCAGGTCGCCTGGCCCAGGAGGTCAGCTGAGATTCCAGTATGCAAAGCATAAGTAGAGCATAAATTCGGCAAAAATGGCACAAGCAGCATCTGTTGAGCATAAGTTAAGCATAATCTTGACTAAGACTTCGGAGTAGCCGAGCGGTACGTCTTGGCACGGGAATGCCCTGGATATTATTCTTTCTGAGATGTCTTAGGTTACTTATAAGACATTAATAATTCACAATAACCCAAACACTTCACTGCACTTTAAATAATTCCTAGGCGACTAGGCACTAAGATAGATCCTGCTTCAACTATGACAAGAAAATTTTAACACAAACTGTATATACATCCACTAGAAGCACGTCCTGTTCCTACAGAAGTGAAATCCTTACCCTTAATCGGAAGACACTGGATAGCCTAGGATGCGCTACAGAATGAAGGTTTTATTTCTCAATCATCGAGATCCAGTTTCGTTTTCTTTACTATCACCTGTAACCCTCTGACGAATAAGACGACAGTGAACAATCGCTTTAATTCCGCGGAAGCTACATGGAAGTTTAACTCTCCACTGTTGCTGCGCACTAAATCAAGGGCAATTAGCCTCATAAGATGCTTAGTTGATTGGTGCGGAGAATCTGCAGGGACTTCCATGTAGCTTCCGCGGCATCAAAAGGATAGAATATCTTACCAAGCTTACTCACAGATGAACTAATCGCACGGTCAACTGCGTGGCAAACGGGATACGTCAAGCATTTGACATGGATGATTCACTTTGCCTTGAAAACTTTATAACTCTGTTGAACCGGCACTGTCTTTGTCTTGCAACAGGGCTCATGGTACACGGTACTTGGTCTCATAAACAATCGACTTTCAACATATCCAGATTAACCTCGATTCATTACTCCTAGTTGAGTGAAAGCCACTGAAATCCACCAACGTCATTCATAAACCGAGCGAGAAAATAACCCGAGTAAGCTGACTCCACTCGGCAAACACTAAGACTTAGTCAAGAGAAAATGCTAACCCTGCCCTGGAATTAAATACCCACTCACGGACCACAGCGCACACCGACCCTTTGCACCGCTTTGCCACATCCTCAGTCGTGCCTCAATTCGCCATGTCTTCCTCGTGCTTCTCTTCTCTTCCTGGACAGCCTACAGACGAGATCTTTGATCTTCTCGCCCTGTATAGAGCTGACCCCAGTCCGGATCGTGTCAACCTCGGCGCTGGTGTCTACTGCACAGACGAAGGCAAATCATGGCCCCTGGATGTTGTCTCCCGAGTTGAAAAGGACCTGTATGAAGAAGCCAGCCGTACTAGACATGATTATCTTCCTATCGAGGGTGATAGGCAGTTCCTCAAAGTGGCCCGAGACCTCATCTTTGTCTCAGCCAACTCCAATAATGCTCCCATTGAGCTGGATGACCTGAGCATTGCATCTGTACAGACCGTCTCCGGAACCGGAGCAAACCATATTGGAGCCCGTCTCGTTGCCGACTACCTTCGACCACAAAATGTTTGGGTTTCAGACCCGACTTGGGCTAACCACCATATGATATGGGAGGCGGTCGGACTCAAGCCCCGACTGTACCCATACTACAAAAAGTCAGACTGTTCGTTGGACTTTGACGGCATGATCCAGACTCTTGAGGCACACGCTCAACCTCGCGATGTCATCTTGCTCCATGCATGCGCACACAATCCTACCGGCCTTGACCCCTCCAAGGAACAATGGATGGCTATTGCAGACCTCTGCCAGCGCAAGCAGCTATTCCCATTCTTCGATTCTGCCTATCAGGGCTTCGCTTCTGGAGATCCAGCACAGGATGCCTGGGCCATCCGCTACTTTTATGAGCAGCAGCCACGTCCAGACATGATTGTTGCTCAGTCCTTCTCCAAAAACTTTGGTCTTTATGGCCACAGGACAGGAGCTGTTCATCTCGTGCTTGCGGACCCTACCCCCCAGTTAAAGGAGAATGCATTCTCGACCCTTTCTTATCTGTTACGATCTGAGATCTCAATGGCGCCAAAGTTTGGTTCTACCATCGTCAAGACTGTCTTGGAGAGCGAAGAGTTGACGACAGCCTGGATGGCGGATCTGCAAGTCATGAGCAGTCGCATCAAGAGCATGCGACAGGCTCTCTACGATGAGCTGGTGCGCTTGAATACGCCTGGCACTTGGAATCACATTGTCGACCAGGTAAGTCTTCATTAGATGGGCCTAAGACGATGGCAAGAATTGAAAGAGGAGGAGCATGAGACGGAATGCCTGGAAACAGAAACTAACTATCTTGATAGATTGGCATGTTTTCTTACACGGGTCTTTCGCCTCTTGAGGTCAAGACACTTCGAGAGAAGTTTCACATCTACCTTCTTAACTCGGGGCGTATCTCCATTTCTGGCTGTAAGTTCTCTTTAAGCCCTCTCAACATTTGAAATCTTGTCTGCGTTTGAGACTGACCGGGTGTGCTAGTGAACACAAGGAATGTACAATACGTTGCGAAGGCCATTCACGATGTGAGATCGAATCGCCAAGGACTCAACGGATTGAACGATGTCAATGGTGTGAATGGCGTTAATGGCTTTCATGGCGTTAATGGGTCAAAAGAACACTAGATCATCTTTGCAACACTGCACATACAGTATAGAAAGGTTTATTCGTACCTAATTTCATCCTGATTAACAGAAGTCTTTCCTCGTCTCTAAACCAGAGAGTTCACTATACCAGCGCGATAAAGTAGAAAGCAGAAAATGCGTTCGAGGGACTTTGTCAACCAATCCTTATTTGCCAATCATGCGCAATCACTATCAATAGAAACTGATTATTGTCTTAGATCTTTGCTTCTCTTTCGCTCGTATTGCCTCGGCTATCTGTGTTACCTCACTCCAGGGTATTCGTCTTCGTTTTCGTTCCGATACCGGCCCTTTTCGAACGCACAGTCACCTCATTAAAGAAAAGAAAAACTACGATGTTAATAAGCCACGTTCTTAGACCCAGTCTGTTCGCAGTCATTAGGGTTGTAACCATCTTACCACCAAACTGGCGGGAAGACGTAGTGAAGCTATTCAAGATGGTTTCTGCTCCAACAGGCAGAGGGGAAGTCTCCAATCTTCATGGCTCTACGGTCGCGTCGACCTCGCATAAACTGTTGTCTCTTTTTCAAATCCTCACTCTCTATAGGTTCCAAGTTGTCTTGATCTGAGACAAAGAATCCTGGTCCGAGAAAGGAACTCTTGTGCCACCGCCAACGGTCGATCACCAGGGGTATAACTATTTTCCGGTCCGATATTGATATGCCCCGCAAACGTACGATCAGTTGGGCTACCTACATAATTACTTAACCCCTCGCCAGCCCCTTCAGCTCGTGCATGATAGAAGCTTGATATTTACTCTCACAATGGCTAGTACAGCTCTATATGTTGCTGCCATAAGCACTCTTCTCGTTGTAGGCTTGACCTACGGAATTCCTTTATTCTTGGCAGAATACTTTCCCTGGCAAAGTCTGTATAAACAGCGTCACGGCAAGCCCACTGTTCGTACCGAGTCTTACAAAGGGAGGACTGTTCTCATCACTGGTGCAAATGGAGCTTTTGGTTCCAGGGCTGCCAAGCTCTTCGCCAATCGGGATGTCGAGACTCTTGTTCTTGTTGACGTCAGGGATTGCAGCGAGGTCAAACAGCAAATCGAGACTGAACTGAGTGATCTGGGCAAGGCGAAGCCCAACATCATAGTATGGCAAGCCGATTTGATGACCTTTGCGGGCTGCCAGGAGCTAGGAAGAAAGGCAAAGGAGCTTAAGAACCTTGATCATGTCTTGATGACTGCAGGCATTCTCGCTTTCCATCGCCGTGAATCACCTGAAGGCTGGGAAACTTGTGAGTTATACATTTACATTCCCAAATTCGCAGGCTAACTGTTGCCGCAGCGATTCAAGTCAACTTCTTGTCAGGCGCACTTCTCTCACTTCTTTTCTTGCCACTGCTCAAATCCTCGCCAACCAACCCATCTCCACCTGTCTTGACATTTGTCACTACCTTTGGCATCTACCCGTCATCCTTCACTATGTCTATGCCCAAGAAGGGTTCGTACCTGAAGAAGCTGAGCAACAACAAAGACGGCATGGAGCAAGCCCACCAGTATGGCCGTTCCAAGGCCCTACTTCTGTACTTTGCTCGTGAACTTGCTGCCCGAGTTTCCACCACTGGTCGCAAAGTGACGATCAACAGCGCGGATCCCGGCTCGGCGTGGACACCACTTACAAACCCAAACCAGGCCAAACTCATCCCACGATTGATCATGAACTTTGGAGCCAGAGATCCACAGATCTGTGCCACCGCTCTTGTCAATGGAGTTTCGGTTTCGGAAGAAGGACATGGCAAGATTATGCAAGACTTTGATACTGCAGGGTAAGTCGATTGTAAATCGAGCGTGAGATTCAATACTGATAGTTGAATATTAGGTATCCGCCTTTCATGGAGAGAAACAGCGGCCGTGTAGCCCAGGAACGTGTTTGGCAGGAGACGAGACAAGAGCTTGAAGAAAAGGTCCCAGAGGTCAAGTCTATATATGCCATGTTGGATCAGCAGTGATTCTAAAATCGCCGCTACAACATTGTGAGGCTCTACTGGAATACAGCCGAGAACAGGCATGGCAGCCCTGATTTACAGTCCAAGCAGCCATGCCTTTTCTATTTAAAGGCATGCAAATTCAGATAGAGAAGGCTAGAGGAATTAAAATAGAAGAGGCATGACTGCTTAGACTGTAGGTAAGGGCTTATTCCATAATCGTTAACTATAGCAACACCCAACTACGAAATAAAAGTCGCGACATTTTCAACAGTTAAGGCACATATCTAGATCGGCCTTGGAGCCTGATCTGGGGAAGTTGCATTCATATCTCCAAGCCACATTCACATTACATCAACCAACTTATTGGAAACCAACTCGTGGCTTGCTACCCAGCTCCTGTATAAACTCTTTTTGTCCATATGACCAATTGCACGGCGCCAAGTTATGCGGATCGGATTTTAGAGTTGTCGGCTGAAGTCAACAAACAAGCCAAGGGTTTAACAGATGAATAAGGTCATCCGGGTGAATGGACAAGAATGGAAAAGTCTAAAGCTTCTACATCTTGTTTACTTTGCATTGAGTTTGGGCATGTTCAAGGCACTTCCAGGGTAAGTGACTACGTGTACGGTTACCAGTGGCACAGATTTCAGCCTGCGAATGGAATCTAGGATGTAGTTCTGTGGACTTCATCTCTCCCGTCCTATTCAAGAGACACTGTTCCTATTCAACTATATATCTAACCTCGTCTGCAAAATCCTATATCTTGACAGCTCGGTGGTCGCGTGCGTCAGGCACTGGATAAGCTTTCGAGTCATTGCCGAAAAAGCCTAAAAAGAGACGCTGCCGAGTCAGAAAAGTCTGTCACTCGGCAGGCTAGACTGTAAAAAGTCAACTCCCCTTGCCACTCAGTCAGGGGCGCCCCAGCTTTTCGGTCTTGGCATGCTTCGCCCAGTCCAGACCAAGAAACGACCCTGGTCAGGGAGACTGTCTAAGCTTGTTAGGGCTAGAGTATGATCCTGAGGGAATTGTTTGTCTGGGGTCATGATTGGACGGTTGGGAGTGGTGCAACCAACTCAAGATTACTCCCCACACAAAAGGGTCCTCGTCAGTCGATATACGGTAAACGAAAATGGATCTTTTGACCAACATCAAAGAGGCGCAGCCAGTGATGGTTTCGGAAGCACTCGCTTGCATCAAACTATCCGCGTTCCCCCGGCTGCCTCAATCTCTAGAGCAATGTTGATCACTGGAGACTTGGCTTCTCGAAACATGCCGGCGCTGAGTGATAGGCTGACTGGTCTCGAGCTGAGGACCAGAGGCGGAGAAACCGTCAGGTTAGATGGGCCCTAGCCTCCTGAGGTTAAGATTGCTCAGGCTTCAGCCCCTTTGCCGTTAGTCGGTCAACGCCTTTTCCAGGAATATTGCGGCACAGGTCATGGGGAGCGTTATTTATCGCTGACAAGCACCCAACCCACCTTTCTTTTCTACTCGTAGATGCAGTTGAAGGGGGTTCAGCCATGTTCCATCGTCCAGGCTCGAGTGCAACAGCGGAATATTGCTAGGCACTGATCCTTCTCAACCCTATCGTACCAAACTCTGTCTGTCACGCACTCAGAGTGCGCGAGATCTTTCCCTTTTGAAACACAAGATGGTTTCGTTTGGAAAGATTGGTCGATGGGTTTCCCTTTTGTGTTCTCGTCTCGCCAACCGGCGATTTGTCTTCACCCTCGTCACCTTGGCACTCTGTGCCGCTAAGGGGGTGCATCTTCATAATCACCGCTTTTCAGTGGCTCCGAAGCGCATGCTGCTGTTCTTCTTTTCCTTCTTCACCCAAGACATACTGCTTCTTCTCTTCATCAGACTCTTACTTGGTCACTGGATGCCCAGCTTCCCAGGCAAGCTACGTTTCATCGTCACAGCTATCGCCTGCTTTTTAATAACCTACAATGTCTCGCTCGGTATCGTGTCGGTGTCCTTTTACGTCGTTGCAGGCTCTGAAATTCGCTGGAGGAACATAGGCTTCATCGCCGACCCGTCAGCAAGAGCTATCATTCTCTCTGGGTTCACGGCTTTTCTCATGGTTATGTCCCTCTGCGTCTGCCTAAGCGGAATACTTCAAGTAGCTTGCTATGGATTGTTTGGATGGGGTGCAGACATTGTCAACTGGCCCCTCGCTTTCGTTGGACGCAAGATAGGCCCTCTCTTTGGATACCGACCCAGCTATGATAAGATTCCCCAGCATGAATCGGATTACAATCTGCCCAGGTGGTCAAACAGCACTGACACCAATTCAAACTCCGAAGAACACTCAGAATCCGAATACAAGGAGAAAAACAGGGCCTCATCAGCAAAGGGGCAAAGCAAACAAAGGAGTTCTACATGCAAGCGTGTTTTGCGCGTATTACCTTACATCGTCGTCAGCATTCTTCTCACGGCTCTCTTCACCTTGACCTTTTTGAGACCTAAGGATCCCTCACTAATATTTCTTTCCTGGACCAGCGGACTTCTACCGTTTGTCGACTTTGCTTCAACATCACCATTTCTCGACGATCTTCCCTCGGTATTTGGAGGTGGAATCCAGCGTGGTTGGGATGAGCTCTCTGCTCTTGTTGAGCCAACGCCTTTGAAGTGGCTCCCAAAAAAGGCACGCGTCCCAGGGTTTGAAGATTGGACAGGCAAGAAACTGCACTACAGCGCCGAGTCCGATCCTTTGAAGGTCTCTAATCTCGATGAGCCCTTGCGAGAATCTATTCGTGGAAAACTGAAGGACATCAATGTACGCCATATCGTCATGTTTTTCCTTGAAAGTACGAGGAAAGATGTGTTCCCTATCAAGAAGGACGGCCTGATCTGGAATCGATTCGCGGAAACATTCCCTCATCAGCGACTTCCACCAGAGGTTCAAGAAAAGCTCGCCAGGTTGACACCAACAGCAAATTTCATCACAGGCGATTACAATGATGGATTTGACCATGCTTCCAAGCCGAAGCGTGGCGGAATTCACTTCACAAATGCACACACCGCCGGGACGTATACTCTCAAGAGCATGACAGCTACAGTATGCGGCGTGGCTCCTCTAGTCGGTGACTTTAATCTTGAACACAGCCATCACATATATCAACCTTGTCTGCCTCAGATTTTCGACGCCATGAACATAGCGGAAAACACGAAGTCCGATACAGCCAGCAAGGGTGGCAACTGGAATTCGTATTATTTCCAAGCCGCCACGCTCGACTACGACAACCAGCACAACCTCATGGCTGCCATGGGCTTCCCAAGGAACCACACCATCGGCCGAGAATATCTCCGAAGTCCAGCTGCCAAGCATGGACCTGTCACATTGCCAAACATTAACGAGTTCGCTTTCGAGGAGGACCCGCTGGAGGACTACATCAACGATATCTTCGACGACGCGGCCAAAGCCAACGACCGCGTATTTTTAACTCATCTTACGAGCACCAGCCACCACCGATTTTATCTGCCCAAAACTGAGCAATACACACCATTGGCCAAGGGCCTCGATATGATGTCTCGATATGTCAACACGATAGGTTACGACGATCGATGGATTCGCAAAGTCCTCAACATTCTGGACAAGCAAGGCGTCGCCAATGAGACATTGGTCATCTTCCAGGGTGATCATGGAACTTCTCTTCCCGAAAACGATTACGCTTCGCCATACTACAACCCTAGCATCGGCGTTGATCGTGTACCTCTTGTTCTCTCTCACCCTCAATTACCAGCCTTTGACGTCAAGGAAGCCGTCCATTCAATGCAAGTCTTACCCACCATCCTCGACATCCTCCTAGAAACTGGATCTTTAAGTGAAACGAGCCGGAAAGCTGCTACGGACCTCATCCGTAACTACGAAGGGCAGTCTCTTTTGCGGCCGCTCAACAAAATGAACAAAAAGTCCAGTCAAGGACAATGGCAGTTTACTGTCACAAATCCTGGTCGAGCTATGCTTACGGTCCGCGACGCTCGACATCCCGAACGACATCTTGTCGTGCCAGTTATTGAGAATGTGGATTGGAGGTTGACCGAACTATCGTTTGACCCTCAAGAACACAACTCTGTGCAGGCTATGGATTTTGAGTCGTTTTTGCAGAGGGTGGAAGAATCCTATGGTCGAGAGGTAGCCGAATGGGCTGAGGAGGGCGCTTTTATCACGCGTTGGTTTGTAAAGGAGAACAGCAGGCGCTGGCGTTTTGATCACGAAGGATAAATATTATGAGCTCATGCTGTCATTTTAGATACATTTTAATTTTACGTCTTGAAATTCTTCTCATCCAGCGCATATCTATTCTTTTGTGTTTGCTCATCATGCACTGCTTTAGCATAGAAAGAAAGACATGAGTTATTGTGAGAAGGCATTCCATGCAAAATTCAAAGCCAACACTTACAAGTAGGCTTGATTTCAAATTGTATGAACCAGCAACTCTAAAACTATGAGGTGCCTGTCTAACGATACAAGTTGCCTAACTACCTGTTGTCTGATTCCTGTAGTCACCGAGGCCTTCATCATAATATTCTTCACGAATACCTCTGAAGCCAACCTCGGGCGCATCATACGGCCATGGCAAAGTATTGCCACTTGCAAACAAGGCAAACATGACACCCGCAAAGTTTACGGGCAAGAGCCTTGAGGAGAAGTTTTTCACCCACTTCGTGCTACTCCTACCGAGAGAATATCCCAAACTGTACTCGTTTGGCTTAGACCTGATATGTAACTTCAAGTTTTCCGTAATTTGTGTCGTGTTTAGCGGAAACTCGTTAGTCTACCAAATGTCAGTTGAGTCAGGCTCCTAGATGGTGACCTCATCACATATCACTCACCTCTGGGGGTATTCCGGGCCCAGGTGCTTCAACAGTGCTATCCACGAAGATGCACAGGCCGGGAGAATGAGCACAACCTCGAACACCAATGTCTTGATGGTCGCTTTCTTTAGAATAAGCCGAAATGCCGACAGACTGATATGGTCCCAACCCCTTGTTGATCGGTAACAGAGTTGCTGTGAAGGTCATATTGAGTGACTGCTGCTTTCTCAAGATGGCACTTGGCGTGTCGCGGTCGCTCAGGGTGAAGACGTTAGGGCGCAGCACAACACCTTTACCGTCGGCTTTGAGTCGGTAGTTGGTAGTGTATGGCGAGCGGAGTTGGTACCAGCTTGGCCGCAAGTCAGGTCCCTCGAAATTGTCTTCGTAAGGCCCAGGGGGATATTCCAAGTCTGGGCCGTAATCATAACTTTGACTGAGCAAAACGTGCTCGCCATTGTTGACAGTAGGCCACCCGTCTTTCCAGCTGACAGGAGCAAAGAATGTCTCACGGCCGAGGACTGATGACTTGCCAACGTGCCGGCGAGCCAAGAAAGTGGTAAACCACTCTCCATCGGGAGTATTGGCAAATGTAGCATGCCCAGTATTGCCAACAGTAAGCTCGAGTTCGGGTGGGTTATAGAGCAAGGGGTTTGTTGGTGACGAGTCCCAGGGCCCTTCAGGGGACTTGGACCGTGCGATGGAAGCTCTGTGCGTGACACCCGTGCCGCCTTCAGCAATGAGCAGGTAATAGAACTTGTCCTTGTAGAATAGCTTAGGACCTTCCGGGCGAGTTTTGTTTGTTACTGGAAGCGTCCCATTCCAGATATTGCGGTATGGACCAAGACATGCGCCGGTGTCCAAGTCGACTTGACACTGAGTGATCCCCCACAAGCGATCATATCCGTTATTCAAACCCATGATGGTGAGATAGGACTTATCCGACAGCGGATCTTTGAAAAGGTGAGGGTCGATACCGTAAGGCTCTCCCCAAACCACATCGGACCACGTCTTGAGGTCTGGGGATGAAACCCAGAAGATACGTGGATAGCTTTTATAGTCAGGGTCAGAGCCTACCATTGCCATCGAAGTGACGTAAAATAGCCCGTTGATATATGTTATCGAAGGTGCCCAGATGCCTGTAACTCTGTTAGTAGATGGTTCGGTGGTTGGTCAGATGAAGATATTACCATTGTCAGTTCGTACGCCGGTAATTGGAATCTTTTCAGGGCTATCAATCGCATGAGAGACCAATTCCCAATTGGCCAAGTCTTTCGACTTGTAAATGGGAATACCGGGAAAGGTGATGAACGACGAGACAGCAACGTAATAAGTATCATCTACCCGTATAACATGGGGATCAGGATTCCATCTGATATGGTGCTGTTAGAATTATGACTTCTTAATAAACATTAATACGTGCCCTCTGATGATTGGGTTCTTGAGCCCATATGATAGGGTGGCAAAAGCCAGCCAAAGACTGAATATCAGACTACTTAGTTTCGTCATGGCACTCAAGTCTGTTTGACGCAATTAACAGTAACAAGAAAGATTTTAGGTGACATATTACAACAGAAGTTACAGTTTTATATAGTGTAGTCATCCTGTTTCAAAAATCCTAATGAGTTTCCTACTGCGACTCTAAGACGGCATAAATTTGGCCAAGGAGTTGATTTCCGGTTACTCTATAAGATCTGCGTCTTACGAAAGACGACCATAGGTGGAATAGTTGTTTTCCCGGTGACGCAGTAGTTGATCAGGAGATTTAGGAGGGGATTTGCGGGGGAAGGATATCCGTTATGCAAGCATTTAACCGTTTGACCCGGCTGATCAAGGAACTGAGGATACCCGGGTAATAATGCTTTTCTTGAGGATAAACGCCTCCCTATCACCAAGCTACCTACAGAGAGTTAGTTTAACTGGCTGCTATAAGATGCATCTCATTTCAATAGTGGCTGTGAAGCATAGACCTCGCAAGAGCCGCATGGAAAATTCAATCACTGACAGTCCAATTGCCTGAGTCTATGGTAGGTTTTATAATGTATTAATTATCTCGGTTTGGGTGGCAGTTCGCAGTTTGAGCTATGTCGATATGAATCTCTCCATGGCAAGGCACGGGAACTGACTAAGTAGAGTGATGTTCCACAGAGGAATTCTAACATCATCGAGGTTGGAATCAGATAATGGTGTGATTGGACAGAGATCTACCAATAGCATATGCAGCTTGGATGTATGCTTAAATGGACTATACTGCAGTGTTTGATGTGGCTTATAAGTCATGGATCATGCACTTGAAGATTTCCGAATACTGGAAAAAATTTCAGATATATATAAGCACATCCGATACAACTCAACAGCCAATGTGTAAGTTACATGTTTGACAATACTGCAGCATCGCTTTCCTGCCATGGGTGAGTTTGTATGATTGACTGAATCAAGTCTCGATGGTCAGCAGACCGTGGTTTTATATCCGCGTCAAAGGGCTTCGGATGACTGACAACACCAGACGTAAATTTGGCCACAGGAGGTTGCATCTTGTCTTTTGTTATCGGCCCCTCGATGCTGAAAACTGAAAGTGTCTGCGCTATGTTGAGGAAGAGCGTCTTGTCTGCCATAACTAGCCCTGGGCAGAGGCGGCGGCCGAAACCAAATACAAACTTTGCTGGGTTAGGCTCGACAATCTTATTCTCGGATATGAGAAAGCGTTCCGGGTTGAACACCATTGGGTTTTCGTAGAGATTTGGATCATGAGTAAATTGCCTTGAAGCCATCGTGGGTTAGTCGAGTTTCCAAGGCAAAACATCACTTAGCTTGGCGCTCACCAGATGTTGGGAAGTATCATTGCACCTTTGGGGATAAGGTAACCTTCAATGATATCGTCTTGCGAGGTAGTATGAGGAAGTCCCATAGGACCGACTGGATGCCAACGAAGTGCCTCTTTTAAGACTGCATTGACATACGGCAGATTGCGTCTATCAGACAGAATTGGTAAACGACTGCTCCCGACAACCCGATCTATCTCAGATTGTGCCTTTCTCTGAACATCAGGGAATAGAGACATTGCGAGAAAGAATGTAGTAATTGATGATACAGTCTGAAAAAATAGTTAGCCATGTTCGGTAGCTATGAGTTAACCATACCGTATCTGCGCCGGCAGCGTATAAAGATCCCGCTAACCACTTGTTCTGAGACGTTTCATCTACCGTTAAGCTCCCCTCTTGCATTAGTTGCGAGAGAAAAGATGAGTCATCTTTACCCATGGATATTTGATGTTCGACAAAGGCGAATGGGACTTCCACGGAACTCTCGAGGTTCGACCTCCACTGCCTTGCCACAGTTTTGAACCCAGCCCCGGGCCACCAGTCTGGAACATGTTTCACTAAGACAGTTAACAAACCTGTCCATTCATACCAATTTCCGTTACTTACACCATGGGATAAGATCGACCATGAATGCTCCGGGCTTGGCAGCCATCGCAAACTCCTCCACAACTTTTCTTACCATGTCTATAAGAGGATCACTCTTGAACGCTTCGGCTGTGTAGCCGTAAACAACTTTCAAGATGATCGAGCCTGCTTGTCTGGGAGTGTGGTTAGTGTTTGTATAAGATTTATCAGACTTTCAACAATGGAACGCTGACTTACTGTCTGATGTGCTTGACTAAATGGTCTGGGTCTCTGAGGAGATGCAGCAGAAAATGGCCCACTTCGGTTTCTTGAATGGCATCGTTGGATACCACACTCGCTTCCGAGTTTAGGCCTCGGTTAGTCTTTTTCCGGTAGGTGCGAAGTTGGTCGTTATATGACAAAAAGCTAAGAGTTTCCCCCCAACCAACCCTATCATGTGGGTAAGCGACTGCGTCGGTGTCAATTTGAGCTTTGAAAACATACATATCACCAGCAAAAACCTGCTTTGATCTGCTGGAATGTTTGACTGATCTCTTATCGAGCACTTCCTGGGCTAGCCGCGAATCGTTGATGATGACGATGGTTTGGCCAAGCACGGTGACAGAGCTAATGGGACCTTGAGATCGAAGTGTTAATACCAACTTCTGTGACTCAGGGGGGAAAACGTGCCGTATAGGTCTCTGTGCTTTAGCCAGTGAAATGCCTCAAACTCGCCGTCTTTAGGAAGATCACGTATGTTGCCCACGAGGGGGAAGCCTCTTGGCCCAGGAGGGAGTGGTGGTCTATGGGTGTTCCCAAGAAACAGGCTTTTAATGCACAAAAGTGTAAGGATGACAACGCTGGCATAAATGGCCAGGGTGGTGGCTGCTTCCATCATTAAATTGGTTCAGATTGTCAATGAGAAGAAGGAGTCGAAGTTAGCTGTTCTACTTTCTGGTGAATCTGGTGAACAGTGCAAGTGATGCCCAAGTTTTGCACGAAGGGGGTACGTGCAGAGCCTTAAATCAAAGGACATTAGACTGAACTAACCACAGAATGGGATTCATATTTTTCTGCTACCTCATTCTACGTGTAGAGCTGGAGGCCATGTCAAGCCTCCAATTACGCCAAGGGTATCATGAAGAAACCTAGATGGCACCATTCACCGTAGTCTGACAATGTTTGCTTGTTTAAACCTATGATGAGTTAGAGCCAAGGCACGAAGAGCAAACATTCTCAACCAACAGATTCAGGCTGCCACTAACATATGCCACTACGCATGCTACCAACACTCCGGCTTATTCGCGAACCAATGATTGGCCGAGAGGCCTCGGGCATACACAATTGATTGTTGGAGCTTGAAAGCCATAAGGTGCTAGGAGAGCTGTCTTCTGTTCGACCAACAGTTGGCGAGCCATTTGAAAACGAGGGCCTGCCTATGGTGCGTTGGTTAGGACAGTCAAGCCTTGGGCTACCAGGTTCGGCATTATGCTCTACTGAGATTGCATGAATTATGCAGTTGGTATGTACGTCATGTTCTCCAGTGGATGACTGAGGACTTTGAAAGCGACTGAAATTCAAAAGTAAGGAACCTATCTCCATATCCAGAACCAAGCTTTTGTCGCGTTTCGTAAAGTTAGAAGAAGGCAAGCATAAAACGGGTTCGAAGTAGGCTGTTTGTCTATCTAAAGCTGTTCTCAGCGCTCATTGAGCTGTCGTTCCTTTGCCCCACGAACAACCAGAGTGAACAATGAAAGGCCGAGAGTGGACTGCGAGAACAATCTATAGTGACCTGTTAAATCAGTTGATAACAGTCAAGTTAACAGCATTATATAAAGTTTTGAGATAAAACACTGGAATCCTCTATAGATCAATGTATTCTCGTTTGCTCAAGTCTTGATCCTAGTCCTTGCTATTATTACTATCGATCGAACTATTATCCAGGATTCGCCAATATTCACACTATATATCCAATTCTAAGGCCTTTTAGTATGCCGTTCCATCTAGTCTTGAACCAGTCCCAGCAATTGGACGCTCAGCGTTTCTATCACCGCGGGTTGCAGATGCGGGGGACGAGGCAAGACAACAATGCCACTCCTCTGGTAGAAGACGGAACCCATAGAGTGGACAAGCTAAGAGAGTTAGAGAAGAACATAGAGATTCAGGGAGAAGAAGTGGAGAAGCGAGCAGAGGAATATGCTGCGCAGGTCGTAAAAGTACAAAGAGACCTTGCAGCAGACTTGCCTGAAGCGAAGCGGCGTCAGTATCTTCAACAATTTTATGATGGATCACAGCGCTTGCGTACAGCTAAGCACCGTAGCACTCGCCTCAACGCGAAGCGAGCTCACCAGCAACGGCTCGCCGAGTCCGAAGCAGACAGTAAGAAGCTGAGGGCGAAACTAGCACATGATTAGCGGTAGTTCAAAACGCCAGTGAGATTAATGACAATGGCACTGATTAAGTAAAGAGATAACCACAAGGAAATGAAAGTAGATGTAGCCACTGATGGCTAGGGTTTCGAAGTTGAAGGAAAGTCTCCTGTTTTTGAAGTAATTTATTAAGCTAGTTTATAAAATGAGTCAATTCCTTATCAAGTTCACTTTGCAGACCGTAATTGTGGCAAGGTGTGGGCGTAAATTCATCGTTTGAGACTGGATAAACATATCCAACATGTAACAGCTATTTGTCAAAGCTCTAAGCCTACCGCTAGCCCATGACTCTGTATACAGGATACTCATCTCCCGTGCTGACGGGTAAAATGTTAAACGTAGCGTAGGAATCAATGCTCTCCGGCTCAAGCGTGATAAAAGCATATGCCGCAGCCTGTTGCCTCGTAGAAACCCAAAAGCTACCCGCTGGCATCGTGATCTCCTTCCGGATCGTCTCGGTAGTAACAGTATTCAAGACAGTACCTTGATACAGGGTGTCGGATAAAGTGGCACTAGTAATGTTGAAAGCCTCGACTTGACCACGGAATTCCGACCGCAGAGTATCAACCTTGACACCAACAAGCCGGAGTCGTTCGGCCGCCTCCTTCCAGGCTTTGGGGAAGACATATGCCTCTGGTCGACTTCGTGTGAGGTTGGCCTTGACGGGTGTTGTGCTGAGAAACTGAACCGGTACCTTGATCAACTTGCCAGTCTCAAGTTCAATAAAGTCCCATGTTCGGTTGGTAGGTTGAGGACTATCAGAAATGACAATATCTTCGTTTTCCTCAATAAACTTGCTTCGCGCTCCTTCAACCACATCATATACCTCATCAGCCTTGTCAGCTGCGGTTTGGATGATGGCCTCAACCATGGTCAGACCAGCAGCGACACGTCGTTGGAATTGCTGGCCCCCCAGCATAATTCCTCTAGTCTCAGTAAGGAAAACCATGGTTTGTGTCAAGGCGAGCGAGACATCTCCAGCTCGTGCCTCAGTGTTGAGCTGAGTGAAGATGAGAGGCTCCTCCTTCAAGTTTCCAGTAACGTAAGGGCTCCAACGCATGTCGCGTTTTTCAAGTGCACCAGCAATTCTAGGCGCGAACACCTCCTCTGAATACTCTCGAATATCCTTGTGGATGTTCAAGTTTTTCATGGCGTCGAACTGACCATCAATGGCCTGGGCCCATTGCTCATCGGCACCATATGCCCGGTTTGCGCTGTATTCGTGACAGTCGACGCCGATATGGGGAGCAAATTCGGTAATGAGCTGCTTAACATCTCGTGTTTGTTGACTTGTGAACCGAATGTGATCTCTGTTTGGGTCGAACCCAGTAGCGAGAAAGCGCTGGAAGAAGGCAACGCCGTCAGGGTTATAGCGTGGAAGTATCAGGATGTCCATCTTATCCAGGATCGACGCCGTCCAGGTAGAGTTGGCATCAAACTTGCCCAGAAGTGCAAGAAGTGCTTGGTCGCCGCCAGGTTCGTTTCCATGAACACCACCTTGCAGGTATACCCGGAGTTTCTGAGGCGCTGATGAGTTGGAGGTGGTCACCAGCTGCGACGAGGTGGACAAGAAGACGTATGGGATTGAGCGACCTTCGTCCGACTTAAAAGACGGGTTGGTATATGTTAGCCAGTCATTGCGGGATGCTAGACTCTGCAAAAAGTAGTCTTGTTCTGTTAGTTGTCGTACTCAAGAGACACGAGACTTTGACGTACCCAATGTTGCATCATCAGTTGGCCCGCTGGTACCATTGTTGAATCCTGCAGGTACACTTTTTGGGTTGGTGAAGGCAGGCGAGTTGAGTTCGACTCCCTTGACATCTGGGAAATGTTTGGCAGCCTCGTCACTATCCTTGACAACGGCTACTTGATTGTGAGCATAACGTTGCTGAGCTGTTGCCAAGCCGGCACACAGCAGTCCAGCAGTTAAAGCAGCACGAAGAGACATTGTGTTTCCCGACGCACAATGAGATCAACTGTCGACAAGAGTCACTGAAGCATTATTGGATACATGAGGGGCTTTTTATGTTTTCAAGCTTTCTGAGTTTAGACGAGGCTGGTTTCTGACGATCGTCATACAATAGATCCATATCCTGCACAATGACCCAACTTTGAGAGGTACTCCTCCGCCGATCAGTAGATAGCTTATCAAGTAGTCCCTTGGCTTTCGATAAGCTTAAACCATTAACAGTAGGTCGTTATTGATAGACTAGGATTCGACTCGACTAGCCTCCCATGACTTGCAACCTTGAAGCGGGGAACCTGGGCTTGCTGGGGAACAAGTTCGCCGAAGCCAAGACGAACTGCTGGTGTTTACCGCTCTTTTCAGTTATCAGCTCGTTAAAAGGATCAAGTCCAGTATCCTGGAGCTCGGTTCTTGATTTAATACCCGAAAGTGGAACTTCAATACCACGGCTCAAGAAGAACCATAGCCGATTTACGTAAGAACATGTTAAGACTCAAAGTAGCTATTCAATGAATCCAGTCTTGGTTCCTACCAAGAGTGTCGCTTGCAAGAGTCAGGATAATAGTGTTAGAAAATGAATGGAATAAATGCAGTGGATGAATTAGGAAACATCACTCCCTCTCAGCTCCAGCTCGCTTCTGCAAACTAAAGAATAAAATTACCCTAAGTCTTGAATATCATATTCCAGATCATTTGACGCCTTGGATCTTGATACATATATAGTGTCACATTTCAGCCTCTTCGGATATAACAAGCATTTCAAGACAACGTGGCCGAGTGGTTAAGGCGATGCCCTGCTATCTCTTAGAGACATCTTAGGCATTGTGTTCGCACGCGTAGGTTCGAATCCTGCCGTTGTCGATCTTTTTTAACTTTTGTTTCGATCAATGAAGACACATGAGCATATTTTTGTGGTCATTGATATGGCCACATTCTGTTGCACGATATCGGTGGCTGGGTTAAAAGTCACGGCTGTGGCGTGTTGTTTTCGCTTTATAGAAGTGGCGGGGTTCTTTTTCAGAGGCAATACTTCAATTTCTCAATTCAAGTGCTGCTGTTGCAACGCGACGGAGGGCGGCCAGATCAACCATCTACTGTGGCCGCTACTTAGAACCTTATTCCTTGGGATAAGTTAGAAAGTTCACTGTGGCAATGGAAACATTATACAAGGTACTGATAAAAATATAATTCAACCATTGACTCCAAATCTACCAATCTAAGACGTTCCATCCTGCCCTATCCTACTTAACCATGATAAGATCTCAACTTGCAGTACCCATACTATGCCAGGCACTTTTTGTAAGCAAAGCACTGCTTGTCAAACATCTCGATGTTGGGCAAGTCAGGTAGGTACATCAATTGCAGGCTCTTTACAGCCGTATTGTGCAGCTGGCAGGCCTTCTTCTTGCTCAGAGTGAAGCTTACACACTTCTTTTCCTTGAGGCAGTTGGCAGCGCAAGCAGCAGAATCTTTGACCGTGGTTGATTGACCAATGTTGTACTTTGACAAGACACGTCCTAGAACAACAGTCTTCTTGCAAGTCTGGCCCTTGGGAATCGTGGGATTCGTGATGACTTGCGAAGCTGAGCACGCAGGTGCAGGTCTCTTGTATCCAATACAGCCTTCTGCAATGGGCTCGCTTCCCAAAGGTTCGATGAGATCGTACTCTACGGGGTTGAAGCCATCTACTGCGATAACGGCCTGGAGCGTGTTACCAAAGTTGATATCCCAAGCAACGCCATAGCAACCACCATTGACGTTAGTATTGGTGGTGTCAGCTGAAGCAGTGAAGCCGCCCCCAAGTGAAGCAGCAGGAGTATCCCTGATAACTGCTTCGGCCTTCCAGAAACCACTCATGATGCTGATACCGACTCCTAACTTGAGTGGCATGCCCAAGGAAGCCTCAATCTTGACCTGACCAGAAGACTCGGCTCGGGTAGAGAAGGCGGGAACAATGTTGTTGGCGTAGCTGTTTGAGGGGTTAAGGAGGTCGATTTTGGCATCAATATCTTCCCACTGAACCGTAGTACCCATAAGCAATGATCCCGTTGACTCGATACCCGCCTTGGCTTCCACCGAAAGACTGACAAACGGCCCAACAGACGCGAGTGCCGGGATGGTAAACCCGCCCAATGGAACTCTTGCCAGGTCTTGCTGATGCTTCTTCTCATACTTGACAAAAGCCTGCAACCCGAGGTTAAGACCAGCGGTAAAGCTAGCATCGAACCGAGTTTCCACCTTCTTGATGACGGGGCGGAACCATTTTGTGCCGGCTTCGATCTCGCCCCAGATTGTTGCTGAGCCCCCAAAGCCGCAATCGACACAGTACATGGCAAGACCGTGGTCAAGATTGCGCTCCTCGATAGAACGCTTAGGGTTACTAGAAGTACTGGGCTTCACGACTTCGCCCTTTGAAAAGGAATCGTCTTTTTGGCCGCCTTGCTTGCCCCATTTGTAGAGCAGTGCGGCGTCATCCCATGGAGCGTTGGGGTCAGTGCCGAGGACAGTCCGATCACTGAGGTTGATATCCCATCCTACGGGAACAGACTTGCTTACTCGTCTATTGAGACGGTGCGGCTCAAACATCTGTTAAGAAGAGAAGGTTAGTCGAAGCGCCCATATAGTTGCATTGGTGCGAGGAGTAAACTTACATCTCTCTTATCAATAGATCGTCTCAGGTTCATGGCTCCAACGTTGCCCCATTTGAGGTTGAAATGTGTCGTTACATCTCTGTACCCGGCTGAGACTCCCCGAGCTGTGAAGCTCTTGTCTTTGTCAGAGAAGCTGATAGATTTGGCAATGAAGAATTCATTAGCGTTGTCATCTCCGCATCCATCCACTGCTGTCACAAAAATGATGGGAACAGCCCCCTTCCACTGCTTCTTTGCGACCTTGTAGGCATTATTACTCAAGGTTGCAGTGAGACGACCAATAGCGCAGGTAACGCCAGAAACATAGGTCGAGTAGTCAAGTGGAACTGTCGGGTATGCGAAGGTGAAGTTGGCTTGCGAGAAGATACCCTCCTCACGCTTCAGCCTGCGTCGAGAGCCAGGGGCTGTGGCAGAGCCTGCCCAAGCCAGAGTGACTGACTTGTCGAGGGTGAGGATTGAGAGGTCTTCCGGGTCAACCTCTGGAGGGAGAACAGGTTCGAGGCTTGTAGTAGTCTCATTCGAGACTATCACATTGGCGGTAGCATCGGAGTCATCTCGACGATCGAGAAAAGGCAAGTCGTTGTTAGGTGCGGCTGAGGAGAACCTGAAGAGGAGGATCGCCACAAGGGACAAAGATGAAAGATCTTTGAAGAGGAGCATAGTGAGCAATACTGTTGGTAATTGTGACAAGTCAAGATTAGAAGGGAAACTACTTTGATCTGAAGATAATAAAAATTCGTAGAGTTGCTTCTTCTCCCAACCTTTATATCAATATTAAAGAGCCTTAAAGCTTCACAAAACTGTCTAGAACCACTCGGCCGACGACTATCGATCTTGTGGCCGAAGGCTCATTGCTAGGATAAGCCACAACCCCCCAGGCCTAGACTTATCGGCTTCAACACTTGACCTGAAGGCGTTTATATTTTATGTGGCCAAATCTTGAAGTCGTTAGCCGCGCCTCAGATCAATACAAAGGCCACTTATTTCTTGATTACCAGTTATTCTGTCCTGCCCCGAGGTCCCCTATACCAGTCTCTGCTCACAGCACAAGGTATACCTGGAATCGGGTTCTACCGAGTATAATGTCCGCATTCGGAGTCCCAAAACACGTCCAAAGTTGATAGCTGGCATTCATGGCTGAGCTAATGTAAGCCCGTTGGATAACAAGCGCTGATCAAACCAAGGCGGCCCCTGAACTTTGGAATGCGGCTGATAATGGGACAAAGTCTGGCTCTACGCCACGCCAAGCGAGATCCAAATCTCTCGCTAGCTCGGTAATTCGATTCCGCTAGCATTTCACAGAAAGGAGTCGTTTATATCGTATGGCAGAACCATATATCACCCTTCCTACAGGGCAAAAAGTGGTTTCTAGGCCTTCGCTTATTCCGCCGAGGCGTATGGAGTGCGCTATCCCATCAAATAGAATGAATTTCGTGGCAATCCCGCCTTTTAGAGTATCAAGTACACTGAAGAAGCATCGAGACATTTGCTGAACCAGATAGACCCCTTACATCTTCCAATTTCCACCACAGGTTTTATAAGCTAGGCGTTTCTATTATCTAGAACCTAAACATGATCATCTTCTCGACCTCGTTCGAGATCCATATCGTGCCTAATGCAACAACCACCACGACGGTTTAGCCCGAACATAGTTATCACGGCGACGGGAGCTTCGGCAACACCATCTGGCGCTTCAAAACGATGCACAGTGACTACGCCCGAAACAAAGCCCATGCAGGTCCAGGATTCACAGGCTTTTTGCAAGAGGGGCATCATCCTTCGAGAAACAATATGATCGAGTTTTGAATCGACACATTTCTTAATTAGAGCCTTGGAAGCTTGATTGCTGCGGTGTGATGTGTAGTCCGGTTGCACCAGATATATCCTCTGATTGCCAATATGATGTCCGTACCTAGGCAACGCTGAGGTCCAACTAGGCCGCATCAGAACCCGCAAATTCCAATTTAAGCCTCAGGCCAGATCCCCTGGGAAATGGTCGCGTCTGGACACGGAATCGGGGCACTAGACGAGTTGGCGTAAGTAGCATCCCGTCAGTATGAGAACTATTGGCCGTAGGCTATCTTCCCAAAGCACAGTGATGATCTGGAAGCAAGTGGCGCATGACGCAGTTGGTCTACCATCCAGCAAGCTGAGCAGGTGACCATGTATGGGTTGGAGAAAAGGGGGACCATATTAACTCAGCCTCAGTGGGCCACCGGCTGCTGCTCGGGCGTAAGGCCGCCAGAAGACATGTATAGAAAGACTAAAACGATCTTCGTGGCAGGGATGCAGTTTGCTTAAAGCCAGCTTTGCGCTGTAAAGCTTGTATTGGTGTGGAGCAATGGTGCCACGGAAACTATACTTGCATTTAGAAACGGTGAGCTTTCCCAGTTGTATAGCATGCTGCCTAGATGGCAGAGCATAACTTCTTACGACCGTAGCTGGCTACAGAGTAAGCTTAGGAATAATTCAAGAACATGAAGATGATGCATTATTTGTTTTAAATCTTTTACTCTGTCATGAAGTTTGTTCCTTTTTGTTTAAATCCTTACGTGCCAGGTCAGTTCCTACGCTTTTCTTTTTTGTTACTTCAATAGGCTATCAGTCTTTTGACTATCTGCCCGGCTCGTCTTCTGAATGGCTGATTAGCAGGGGAGAGGGACATGCATTGGTTGGCAACCAAAAGATGTTGGTTAGGTTGCCTATCTACGACATGCAAGGATAGTCCATGCCAGTCTCACGTAAGGTAGGCAGCCTGATTTCACATAAATAGGCAATCGCAAGATATGCCCCAAAACAATGAAATGCTGGCCCGTCAAACATTGAAAGTAGGCTATCAAGCAATGTCTTTTGCAAGTTACAGCGATCAATCTCGCAAGTTGACAAGTGCCGGATATGGACGGATGCAAGGTTTTACCTAGTAGCAGTCGCTTAAGAAAAGTATAAACCCGACTTCCAAGCTAACTGTTTGACAATGTTACAAGTTGTAACTTTCTTTGTGTAGCACCCCGTATTCGGCTTCGTCAGCTGCTGTTGTCAGCATAGAAGTGTGGGCGTGATTGGACTGAAGGCAAAGTGACTGTGTCCTACGTAACGCCATACGCGTCCTATTGGATCAGGCTATCCATAGTGAACTTACTTAAATGCTGTGTGACCTTGTAGACTACATAAGCTGATGGCTATTATCCCGAGATCAAGATGCTGCAAGGAGAAATTTGCCGATCTTTGGTGCCGGTTGCCGGTTTCCGTCCCCTCCAGTCCTACAGTAAGACATAACACTACAGTACCTTGTCCTGGTCTATGGGAACTGTGACCAACAGTTCAAGATATTTTAAGCCCCATTAAACCTGCTGACGGGGCTTTCCTTCTCTTTGGTTGGATACTCAACAATGCCGATCCTTCCATCAGCCAGCCTCTTCCCTTCAGCTCTCGACATAACTGGAAACAAAGCGCAAGATGGCGTTATTTCCATCTTGCCAACAGAACATGGCTTATGGAGATCACAAGATGAACTTATGTAGATAGGCTTTCTTACATCAGCTGCACATTGCGACTGCTCCTTTTTCTTCCTAAAACGCCCGCTTACGGGAGTGTCGGAGGTAACTCCTGTCTTTCTATGCTATTTAAAACCCAGTTGACGAATCATTTATTCCTTCAGCTGTAAACTCGAGTATCATCGTCAAAATGACTCTTGTTAATCGCTTCTGGCATGCCTGTGTCAGCTTTGTTGCGTGGCTTACCATGTCACCTATAGCTGACTATGACCTTCATTCATCTCAGCGGCCCCTAGGGTCACCAATCACCCATGTCAAGCAGCTTGATCCTGACTATCCCATTTTTAAACCTCCTCCAGGTGATTCGGGTGACCATGAATTTCTATGCGAGTATCCGGAGATGACAGATTTTGTTCAGTGTTCCATCCCAGAAAACAGAGAATGCTGGCTTCGCCATCCCGACGGCCGCGAGTTCAATATTCACACCAATTATGAGAATTTTGCGCCCGTAGGAATCACTCGAAACTACACCTTGAACATTACCGATGGATGGTTCAACGCAGACGGTCA
Organism: Fusarium buharicum; assembly: GCA_014822075.1. Taxonomy (NCBI): domain Eukaryota; kingdom Fungi; phylum Ascomycota; class Sordariomycetes; order Hypocreales; family Nectriaceae; genus Fusarium; species Fusarium buharicum. Next base: position 42,552 of record JAATHB010000472.1, on the reverse strand, counting down.
AAACTTTACTGATGCTAAGCTATTCAACAACCAATATCCGGGCCCGTGGCTGGAGGCCTGTTGGGGAGATGTGAGTGTTACTTCGACTGCAATATCCGACCTGAAATATGAACTAACGACATTAAGACCTTCAATATCACCGTCATCAACAGTATGACTAAGAACGGTACCAGTATTCACTGGCATGGAATCAGACAGAACCAGACCATGGATATGGATGGTGTGAATGGAGTCACCCAGTGCCCGATTGCACCAGGCCAAAGCTTTAATTATGTCTTCAAAACAACTCAATATGGAACCTCTTGGTACCATAGCCATTACTCAGTGCAGTACGCGGATGGTTTGCAGGGTCCAATTGTAAGCTTTCTCCGGGCTTTGAGCAGTTTCACTTCTATGTAATCACTACTAACACGGTGCAAAGACAATCCACGGCCCGCAGTCTGCTCCTTACGATGCAACGAAGAAACCGTTACTCATGACCGACTGGTGTAAGTAGTTACTGCGTACCCTTCGACAACTATTCACTGACAAGACTCATTTACAAAGCTCATAAAAGTGCTTTTCGACTACTGTTCCCTGGTGCCCAGTTCGACAACAAGACCATTCTTCTCAATGGTGCTGGCAATGTCTCACACTATGGCTACGACCCGACTCTTCCCGTACCTGACAATTATGAGTTATACTTTAACAAAACGCCAACCGACAGGCCCAGAAGACCAAAAAGATATTTGCTTCGCTTGATCAATACTTCATTCGACTCGACTTTTGTCTTTTCCATTGACAATCATTGGCTTCAGATTGTTACGTCCGACTTTGTCCCTATCGAGCCATACTTCAACACGTCCGTGCTGATCGGTATTGGACAGCGCTACAACGTCATTGTAGAAGCCAACCCTCTTGCAGGCGATGTCAATGAGGTCCCAGAGGATGGAAACTTTTGGATCAGAACCTGGGTTGCGAACCAATGTGGTGGACGGCCCGGAGGTGAGGGTTATGAAAGGACTGGAATCCTACGGTACAATCACTCCAGTACAGCCATGCCATCATCTCGTCCTTGGGTCAACATCAGCATGGCATGCTCTGACGAGACATACACCTCCCTCAGACCAAAACTGCCATGGTATGTAGGTCCGGCTGCCAATGCCAAGACTGTGGAAGATCCTGCTGGTGAGAGGTTCAATGTTACCTTTGATCCTACTGCCGGAAGCTCCGCCGAGTTTAGGGAAGAGTACCCGTTGGCTCTATTCGGTCTTCAAAGACCCGGACAGCCAGGCTTCAGACCACTCCAGATAAACTATTCTGACCCAGTCATGACGCATCTTGATGAATCTTGGGAATCGTACCCTCCGAAATGGGTAGTGATACCCGAAGACTACACTGAGAAGCAATGGGTACGTTTCGGGTTGACCCTTACTACTACTGCTGGCTCACTACTAACAATTCTCCTAGGTCTACCTTGTTCTCACCATGGATGGGCTTAGCACTAGAACGGGTGCCCACCCAGTAAGTACTTTCATACATCGTGTCAAGATGATGTTCTAACTTTACATGTCACCAGATTCATCTCCACGGTCATGACTTTGCTATTCTTCAGCAAGTAGAAGGCCAAGCATATGATCCTAGCAAGCTCAATCTCAAGCTTGATAATCCGCCGCGGCGAGATGTTGTTCTTTTGCCCAGGAACGGCTTTGTGGTCATCGCATTCAAGGCAGATAACCCTGGCGTCTGGCTAATGCATTGCCACATCGCTCGCCATGCTTCCGAAGGCCTGGCAATGCAGATCCTGGAGCGTCAGTCAGATGCTAATCAACTCTTCCCTGCGAGCTCTCCCAACATGATTGAGGCGAACCGAGTCTGCCAGGATTGGAAAGCGTGGCAGCATAGCCAGGAAGACTTCTTTGAAGGTGACTCAGGCATTTGAATCTAGGCATTCTGACTGCTGCCATGATGACAACAAGTATAGTCGTAGTTTATATGCTAGCCGCTGTCCAGCTAAATCAAGGGTGTGGGTAGAGGTGTGTGTCGGCACAGGCCCTTTTGAATTGCAAATAACAATGAAACTTCCATTGAAACAACTAGAACACCTAGCTCAATACTACTATGTCCTCCCTTCTGTAACATGAAATCGATATACTACATCTTATTAAAATGTCCCTTGAGCCCAGAACACACCACGCCCATTAGTTCCTACATAGACCTGCCCCTCCTCATTTCCACTACCAGCCAGCCTAGCCGAGTCAATGGCACCAAACCCGATAGAGCCTTGGATATCAACCCAAGTCTTACCCAGATCAGAACTGCCATATAGCTTACGCCCACCAGATCCAGATCCGAAGGCATATACATTCCAGTTGCTTCCAGATCCTCGGCCAAGCGCAATTTGCTCAGTGTCAGTCAGGCTTGTTGCAACCCTCGTGAATGTGCTTCCAACATCAGTACTGCGGAAAACGCCGACATCTGTTGATACCCAGACTTCTCCAGCCTTTGTTGGATGCGCTGCGATATCTCGAATTTCCGTGGCTGAGCCAAGTGATCCTGACTCGCTGAAGCTTGAGGCTGTGTTCTTGGAGACATAGAACTTTGAGCCCGATGCAGCGTAGAAGTAGGCGTTGTTGCGCTTGTCACTGGCGATGACAGCGCCTGAAGGCAAACTCGAAACAGCCGAGAAGGTAGCCTCGTTCTGAGACCTCAAAACTCCCCGGTTTCCGGAAGACCATAGAACAGTGTTTCCATCAGCAGAGTAAGCGACAGATCCACCAGACTGAGGGGTTGCGGCACCACCATGAACCTTCCATGATTTACCTCCATCACTGGACAGGGCAACTTGAGGTGATGCCTCGGTGTTACCCACTCGGACTACATTGCCGACTTTGTTACCGGCGTAGTCAACACCCACTGCGCCAGTGAACTTGGGGTTGTCCCAGATAGTGTCAGGTGCCTTGCTGAGCGATGTCTTGGTTGGAAAAGTGAAACCACTGTTATCGTGTACACCAGCAAGAAGCTCACTGCCCCCAGGAGCTGACTTGATGTCGAGGACAGCAAACTCCTCGATGCCCTCAGCCAGAGACTGAATCGAGATGTTATGAGTGCTGTCCCATTTTGTAAGATCGTGTCCTCCGTAAACGGTCAAACCTGTGCCATAAAGCCAGTGGTTGCTGTCGAAAGGGTTGATGGCAACAGCTTCGATCATCCAGCCCAACCGCTTGGTGTCGACGGTTACAAAGTCATTGTAAATCCAAGGAGCCTTGGGCGTAGAAATACCATAGTGGTATTCTAGTTGGCCAGCTGCGTTGTAGTTCCAGAGAGTTGACCACGTCGCGCCTGAGTCAGTTGATCGGAAGAACTGAGCGTCTGGGTACCAAGAGTTTAGTGAAGCAACAACGAGAGTTCCGGGCTTCTGAAGGTCAAGGGCCAGGCCACCGAAACCAAAGTAGATATCGCCAGGAGGAGTAATGTTTTTCCACTTGTTGCCAGCAATGTCGTACCGGTAAACAGCACCAGAGGTTCCATCATAAGGCCCAGAGCCATCACTATACGAGATGTAAAGGGCCTTCTCCGTTGGTTGGAGCTGAGCCTTGTGTGGGAGGAATCCCGTAGGCTGACCAGCAACTGGGTTCCAAGTTCTACCCGCATCGGTTGACACATACACAGAGGCAGTCTGCTTATCGGCAGTACCAACAAAGATCCTTGAGGTAGCTCCATTGATCAGGGAAGAGTTAGAGTCGAATGTGACAAAGGCCAAGCCCTGTCGATCGTTGTTGTATCCAGATGTATCGCTAGGATCAGGGACGAATGTGCCGACATTGGTGAATGAGGTGACTTTTGAAAAGGTCTTGCCGCCGTCGGTACTCTTCCAGAGACCGTTTCCACTTCGTGCACCGAAGTAGATGATGTTGGAGTTCTTTGGGTCTACGGCAAGACGTTCGCCCATTCCTCTACCAGGCATGTTTCCACCAACTTTGAAAGGGAGTTCTGTGAAGCTCCATGTGGCGCCTTTGTCGTTACTTATGCCGATGGAACCTTTGTTGGGGTCCCTATCATTTGTGGTTATTCAAAGGCTCTGTGGTTGATTGACTATGTCCACTTACCAGTCGTTGGTGTACATGCCAACAGCTGTGATAACCTTGTTAGGGTTGGATGGGTCCAGAGCCAAAGCGTCAATACCCCATCGATTCCTAGGTATGAGTTAGTATTATCGTCCTCTAGAAGCTCTAGAGATCTGTATTAACGCACCATGTGGAATCAAATGCAGTGTTGTCTGTCACTGGAGTCCAAGAGTCATCGCTGTTGAGGCGGTAGAGACCTCCGATATCAGTTCGGGCATAGGCGACGCCCCTGGACTTTGGGTGAAACTCAATACCAGCAACAAAACCTCCGCCACCGCCGATACGAACGTTTTGCCACTTTAGTGCGGCTTGCACAATGTTTGCCGAAGCAACAAGAAGTGAAAGTAGCTTCATCTTGAGCCTGGCACGCGAATAGGTTGTTGTTCGGGTGTACGGAGTTTAGAAGCTAGGATCCCGAGCTTTCCATCTTCGACAACAGGAGAAAGGGGAACAATTTATACAAAGTTCAGTCATGACGCGATTGAGATGGTCCTTTTCATTTACAGCGTTTCGGATATAAGGCTCCGTGACAAAACAGGCACAATACAGGGGTCTATGAGCTATGAGTTCAAGAATGGCCTGTTCACACCAACTTTCAGTAATTAGATGTGTACTACGAACTCACGAAGTGATCCTTCGCCTACTGCTAGTCTAAGATATCAAGGCAAACTTGACATAGGAAATTGCTGTCAGGGGGAGGGGCAGACACCCGCCCAGCCGGGTATATGTCAGGGACAACTCTAAAACTATACCTCATGATCAACTACTTTCAGGCTAAAGGTAGCGGCATATCGGGACAGCTTCCAATTCATTTACAGACATTTTGAGAGAGGCACAGTTATTGAACTTGTGAGTCTCGGAACATCACCTTAGGATTTCCTATTAAACTAAGTGTAATTAACACTTACTTATTTTGGCTACAGCCCTTGTCGTTCTCCTCTTTTACAGGACTGATGATGTCAGAAGCTATCAAAAGCCCATGCGGAGAGTGTGGCAGTCAAGTCAATTTTGGTTGGCTTCGCCTTTAATCGATGAATGGTGTTCTGGGATAATGATTGATATGAGCTCTGTGTGAGTGCGCACGAATTATATGCAGAGCAATTTAATGGGTATAAACACAAATAGCCATAACTGAACTCAAAAATAAGTGCTGATTTCTTCTTGGCCTTGCTTGCCGCGGCTCTAAAGGCAATCGACTCGATTAGGCAAAAAGTAAACATACAACACTCGGCATTCGCTGGTCGTCACCGACCCAACTACTACTCAAGCGCTCCTCAGCTTGACTATGGGAGAGCAGACGGGATCCCGTATTCTCTGAGGGCTATGGTCGTATGTGTCAAACGGGACAGTAAGTCCGCTTTATAATAGATTTGCTATAGTCTTGCGCTTACTAGACCTGGCGTCGCTGTTAGAGTCAACAGATCGCTTGACTCCAGTGAGGGTTGTAATATCAGATTTGAGGGTACTTCTGGCATGAGATTCATAATCGTTGCTTCTTGTAGTACTACCGATGCTCGAATGTAGAATAGTTTACGGTATATGCGCTCACAGTGCCCTTGTTACTAGGCTTATTAATGGCAACAAGATGCCACGTAGCATTGAGAGGATTTGATGGTATAGATAGCTTAATCGATCAATTTAATTGCTTTGCTGAATACAACCTTAGCTAATGAGGCTGTTGTGTTGTAGCTAATTTCTGCTTCTTCTTGGGAGTTGTGTTGTAGCATCACTGGTAAGCTGCCGCAGACTGGGAAGGGTGTGAAGAATTGTCCGCCTTCTTCTTTCTCATCACTATAGTTACGTCAAGGCTAGTCAATGCCAGGAAAAGACTCGATTCACCATAAATTCTGGACTGTTATTCGCTTAATAAGTTCATGCCTCGGTAAGTTAAGGTTCCCAGGTCACTCGAAGAGCTTCACGAAGTCTAGATTGCCCCTATCTTATCTAGCCATTGTAACCGGACGATACGGAGAAGATAAAATAGACTTTTAGATCCCTTTGCATCAAACAGCTCCGATCCTTGCACGTATGCGAAACACTAGGTTAAATGTTATGCTTTCGGGAGATTGTAACACCCTCACCAGAATCATTGCGAGGACTTTCATAGCTTGGTCAAGTAAGCACCTAATTTGGTATTCGGAAAAGCACCAGAGCGAGCCAACTTCTTATAGTGACAGGTACTGGTTTTCCGACCTTACACGGCAATGGTCAGTTTGTATTCAGCCGCCCCCTGCTCACAGCTTGCAAGTTACCTCAGGTCTGCAATTGTAAAGCTCCCCGCATCTATGCAAATCACCAGGATCGTCTACGGTACAATAATCCCACCAATGGCATGACCCCTGCGTCTGATCACCGAGAGCTTTCCCCGCGTTCTGGTGCAGAAGCAACTTTTCCGCTTAACAGCATGAGTTAAAGTTCAAGACCTCAAGGGGTTGCTATCTTTTCCAGTGGAGACCTGTGTATTATATTTTTGCATACGGATGTAACGGACGGCAAAGTTGTAATGATCATCCGATGCGACATAGATATATAAAGCCTGGAGCTACACGGAGCACATGGTGCTGAAAGTTTGACGTCCTTTCATCTAATCGGACTTGGAACGTCTTGGAAACAAGATCTCCTATTAATTGTTTCCTCTTGAACACCAGACCATGCGTTGCCTCCAAACCTTGTCTATCCTCGGAGCACTGGCCCTGACCGCTGTCAATGCTGTGTCTCTTCCAGCGGGCGTCCCTCGTGATGTTTTAGAGTTCCGCGATAAACATCCATACAAGCCGCCCAAGCATGAGTACCGCAATATAGTTCAGATTCGTGCGTCTAAAAACGATAAGGACGACGTGTCGGACGAGTTCAAACGAGGTGTGCAAAAGGCAAATAAGGGAGGCACGCTATATCTGCCAAAGGGCAAGAAATATGTCATCGGAAAGGTTTTAGACCTAACGGGACTTAACGACATTCACATCCACTTGGAGGGTGAGATCAGGGTAAGTTACTAACGTACAAATGTTGTTCTTCTCAGGTTCTGACTGGAATAGTTCACAAACGATGTCGAATACTGGCAGAAGAATGCCTGGTATCACCCCTTCCAAAAGTCCATCATGTTCTGGAAGTGGGGAGGAAAGGATATCAAGATTTACGGGAACGGAGTTATTGAGGGTCAAGGGTCCGTCGCAGACAACATACACCTCTAGTTACATCAAAACTAACAGCACGCAGACAACGTTGGTGGAACGAATTCGAATCTGGCACCGGCTCGTGAGTTCATTAATGTCACATTTACCGCATGCAACTGCTCACGCGCTGCTCACAGTATTCTAAATCCCGACAACAAGTATTATCGTCCCATCCTCTTCTATGCCGAGAACACGACCAACCTCGATGTCTCAGGCATCCATCTCAAGGACTCGCCCTGCTGGAATAACTTCATTGTCAGCTCCAAAAACGTTCGGTATACCGACGTTGTGGCAACTGCTCTGTCCAACAATGGAAGCATCATTCCTAAGAATACCGACTTTATGAACACCATGAACACGTCGACTGTGCGTATCGAGAGAACCTGGGTTAACATCGATGATGACTGCTTTTCACCCAAGCCCAACAGCTCCGACCTCTATGTCAACACCATGTATTGCAATGGTACACACGGCCAGGCGAGTACTTTAACAGCGAGAAAAGGTTCGTGAAGCTGACTTTCTTAGTCTATGGGTTCTCTGGGACAATACAAAGGCGAGGTTTCCAACGTTCACGACGTGCACATTGAGAACGTTTGGATGATGAACGGAGATGTGAGTTATGTTCCAAGTTCTTGGTCCTTGTGGCATCTAACAGTATTAGTATTCCGGTGCTCGTATCAAGGTCTGGGCTGGCAATGAGACAGGTACGGGATACGTCAACAACGTGACCTTCAAGTAAGTGCAATAAATCGTCCGTCTAAGTACCTGAGTGATACTAACATCCTGATAGGAACTTCTGGGTTGCCCGTATGGACTACGGTATCTTCCTCGACTCTTGCTACTTCAACAAAACGGCTGAAGAATGCAACGCTCACCCTTCGGGTATGAAGATTAGCAACATTCACTTTGAGAACTTTACTGGATACACGTCGGGTGTTTATGGCAACGCTGTGGCCCGGCTGTCATGTTCAGCCGCCGAAGATGCAGTGTGCACTAATATCACACTTAAAGACTTTAATGTCGAGACACGTTGCGGCGGAGACCCTGTCATTATCTGCGACGGTATCGACGGCCATCTTGGTGTGGATTGTGTCCCATACGATAGTGACGAGGCGCAAGCAGCTCTCAAGGCCAAGTGCAAGACGCCTATCGCGCCTATTGATCTGGATCCTTGGGGCAATGGACACATCAAGAAGAAGAAGGGCGCTTGGCATCAGCAGTAGATAGATGTCCAGTCGAATTGGTATAGAAGCATAACTTTCGACGAATAACAGCGTCTGTAGCTTTAGCCCATAGAATCCATGTCGTTACTGGTACGCAATTTTAACCTCGGGGCCATCAAAACATGTGGTCATATATGAATAGCTCTTTGCAGATGAGCCGCAATCAACAAGTTTTGCACGGCTATAATCGTTTCCGAACAATGGCATATGGATCCAGAAACTAAACTTAAACTACTACGGTAATATACAATCTTCTGTTTATCAGACTAAGATGTCCCCGCAACGAGGTACTCGTGATATCCTGACCCAACCGACTTGACCTCTTCTTCACCTGGCAACGTAATCTCGGCCTTTGTGTTAGGGGGAATCCTAACCCTTAGATGGAAGCCAGCTTCATTAAACGTCCAGTGAGTCCAGATGGTTCCGTACTGACTGTTCAGTTTAGCTGTTGCATATGTCAAGTTGCCGCCAGGAATTGGCGCAATAGCAATCTTTTTGTAACCAGGCTCCAAAGGTGCAATTCCTCCAATGACTTGATGCATCCAGTTTGCCACGGATCCAAAGGAGTAGTGATTGAAACTCGTCATCTCGCCTGGGTTGACAGTGCCGTTCGGTAGAAGACTATCCCATCGTTCCCAGGTTGTAGTACCTCCTTGGACTACCTGATAAAGCCACGAAGGAACCTTTTCTTGGAGGAGCATGCGATAGAAATCTTGTGTAGCGTTGACATCCTTGAGAGCAAATCCAAGTGGCGATGTCCCAGCAAAGCCAGTGCCTACGAGATAGTCGTTGTCTCTGATGATCTCGCGCAGAGTTTCAATCGCCCTCTCTCTTTGCTGCTGGTCATCGAGAAGCTTGAATCCCAATGAGAGGGCATATGCCGTCTGTGTGCGATTCGCTAGCACGCCATCTGGTGCCCAGGCGCTCTGAAACTGACTTTTAAGTTCCGAATGCTGAGCCTTGTACTTGTCGGCAAGGTCCGTTTCACCGAGAGCTTCTGCAATTTGAGACAGAGTCTCAGTCATTCGAACCAAGTATGCATCTGAGACCAGCATTTTATGGGTCGTTGCATCTCCGGGATCATCAGAGGGAGCCAAAGGGTCAAGCCAATCGGCGAATTGAAAGGTGCTGCGGTTCCAAAGACCGTTTTCATTTCGTGAGATTCCAGTATCGATCCAGCCCTGGGCTTGTGGTAAATGCTCTTGTAGAAGACCTTTGTCGCCAAAAGCCTTGTAGATGTTCCATGGGTTGGCGACTACCACGTCTCCCCAGACCGAAGTAGGAAGGACTCCAGTGCCATCAACGTCATAAGGAATAGTAGGTACATAGACTGGAGGGACCATAGAGTTGTTGATATTCATCTCAGACCATACATCCTTGTGCCAACTCTTCCAGAAACCAGCTGTGTCGTAGAGAAAGTTGGACGTAGGGCAAAAGGCGTGAGCATCGCCTGTCCAGCCAAGTCGCTCATCTCGCTGAGGACAGTCTGTGGGGATAGTCAGGAAGTTGCCCTTCATAGACCAGCGAACATTGGAATGGAATTGGTTCAAGAGTTCATGAGAACAGTTGAACCAGCCCGTCTCCTCCATGTCGGTGTGGACGACAATTGCAGTCACACTCTGCTCATCTAGAGGCGTCTCCATGGGCCAGCCGTCGATTTGAGCGAAGCGGAAGCCATGGAAGGTAAACTTTGGCTCCCACTCAAGAGGGCCATTTCCGCTCAACTGGATATGATCCTCAGCTTTGGCATGTCGTAGAGGACGAATAGCCAACTCGCCATTCTCCAAGACTTCGGCATGTCGCAGTCTGACAGTGGTATTTGCAGGGCTATCAACCCTCAGTCGAAGCCATCCAACCAGGTTCTGGCCAAAGTCGATGAGCTGTTTTCCCGACTTCGACTTGAAGAATCTTTCAGGCTTTATCTCCTGAATTCGACGAACCGGTGGTTGATCAGGAGTAACAAGCTCTCCTTGCACGGCCGGGAGGAGGCTGGTGTCGTGCCAAGAGGAACTGTCAAAGTTGGATGACGACCATCCCTTAAGGTCTGCTTCCAATCGAGCATCATATCGGTCTCCATTGTAGATCTCTCCCGAGAGAACGGGGCCAAAGCTGGACTTCCAGGTTGTATCTGTGTGAAGCTTGACCGTTGTTCCGTTCTTCAGTCGCATATGAAGCTGTGCAAGAAGGCCAGTAGAGTTTCCGTAAATGTTGCGCGTTCCACCTCCAAAGCCTAGACGTCCAGTATACCAGCCCTCACCGACAACTGCGCCAATGGCGTTTTCACCCGACGTGAGCAAGCCGGTCACATCGTACGTGTCGTAGACGTGTCGGAAATGATATGACTGCCATCCAGGAGCCAGAACATAATCGCCAACACGCTTTCCGTTTATTTCAGCTTCGTAAATGCCCAGTGCTGTGATGTAAAGCCTTGCCGACTGAATATCACTCGGGACAGAGAAGTCTTTGCGAAAGTATACAGGTCGCTTAGGCTCGCTGACGTTGACCTTGATAGTCGAAGCAATAGGCTGGATGTTTTCCCAGCTCCTGCTGAACAGACCAGTCTCGACGGAAACCCAGTCAGACCATGGAGTCGATGGCTGGTTCGAGTGTCCATGGGCGCGTACCCTCACAGAAGCGGATTCCGCTTCATCGAGGGGACTGTCTGGCCAAGGCAGATAAAGAGATTGAGATGAGTTAAATGAGAAAGAATTGGGTACATCCTTTGATCGTCGAGTTACTTGGACTTCGTAAGAGCTCTGTTCCCAATCTTGGACATCCCCATCAAATCTCCAAGAGATTCGGGGTTTCGTCTCTGCAATTCCCAGAGCATTGCGGTAGTGCTCGAATGAGACTTGAGAAATTGTCAATGCCATTTTTTAAATTTCCATTGAGAGTAGATAACACTACAAAGTAAATGAACATGGTCCAAGCATATAAATGCCAACGGGCTTTTGCCCCCGTCTTGATCTACAAGGCTGTAGAGCTATGATAATGATGCAAATCGGCCCTTTGCAAATGCCGATTTTGTATTCCGTCCATGATCAACACCGAACTTGCTCTATTTGAGCTTTCTCGCTATCTAATGACCCGAGATCGTAGACCATTCGCTTTCTTCAACTTGGTTGAGCGTTGCATTTGCGGGGAAATTAAGTTACTACGTAGGATTTACTGCGGCCAGTTTGCGGGGAAATGCGTGTGACGCTCTGAATACACCATCACTCCGGAGTAGAATCAAACTTCAGGGATTTGGAAATGAACTCTACAGGGAATACCAAGTTACATAATTGCAGTCTTCCGCGACGTTGTAGGCTAGTGCAAATAGTGACTGGTTGTGTTTGGGGCCTAAGCATCTATACCCCAGAGCTTCATCCAATTGCTAAGAACATGAATTAATTACATTTTGGCTTGATTGTGGGCTATTGTCCATCTTACCGTTCCTACTATAAGAAAAAACTAATCGAAAATTGGCTGTGGTTCTCACTCCTTCAGAGTCTCGAAGAAGGGTTCTCTCTTTAGAGTATTACGGATTCGTTCCACGGAAAGAAACCCGATCGCCATCCTTTTGAATAACGTCATGATTGTTATAGTACTTAATGCCGCTGGTTATTCCCAGCCACCACTAGATCGGAAGTGGCAATGACTTACATCCCTCGCACGTTACATCTGTGTAGACTACTTGTCTACTCAATAAACCCAATGCAGTGCTACAGTCTACAGAGTCATTCATAGCTGAGAATGTTCCTACGTTTTATTCAATCTAACTTTGCTACTTATCGATATATGGGCGGCAATCATGCTAGTTGTTCCATCCTGAGAATTAGAACTAAACTTCTGGACAGTTATTTGACTAACCCCATTTACCGTCAAAAGCTCCCCACTGATATTTCATCAAGTTGCGGCATCATCTATTCACTCCAAGAATAATTCTCTGTTTATCGTTCTGGGCTTGGGTTCCATGATAGCAGTCCAGACGTCCATACGGTTCCAGGTAGGCTCGAGCATATATGATCTGTAATAGGGTAGTATAACATATTTTGTTTAATCAGGAGTACAGTCGGATGAGGGCTCGTTGTAAAATTGTAGAAAGACCTCAAGGTGAATATCGTCTGATCCTTGAGGTTCATGCTCTGCAATACCAGGAGCATGGTGTCGCCATGTGATATAATGTGCATAATTATGCATGTCCAATAGCGTCCGGTCACGAAAGCTACCGAGTAGAGATCCTTGGTGATTGAAGGCATATTTTGGCCGTTGTTTGTACCTAGCGGAACTTGAAAGGTTGCCCGACCAAAAGTGGAAAGAATTGAGATAGGTTCAATCTTTTATGTAACAATCAATGTTTGAGTTCAAATGTGTGATACTATTATCCCACTCTGCGAACTTTACTTTGAGTTTAGACACATATACAAGCATAATCATTTTTCATTGTATTTGTGTTTGGGCTTGAATATCTTATTCTAGGTATCGATAGCCTATTGTTAAAGAAGAATTTGTGCTAAAATGGTGCAGCCCTGATCAGTCGTCATAAAACGAACAGGGGGAAAAGTGCTATATTTCGGCTAGTTACCGTTTATTGGGACTAGATGGCTGTTCTTTTTTACCAATAAGGCGCATGCATGATCATTCTACCCTAACATGCTCCTGACTTAGTCCGAGTACGAATCACTACTCGTGTCGGAGAAGTTGCACTTGTTCTTTTTGAAGCCTACATCTGGGATGTACAGCCTTATTAGATCGTGCTCCTCGCCACGCTCCGATCCTGAACACGTATATCCCTTATCCAGACACTTCTGGCACGTATCCCAATCACCATCATTACACTGGGTGCAGTGGTAAAACTCGCCCCGAATCGTCTGGTCGCAGATGTCGCACTGATACTTTGGATACACCTTGACTAGCCTATGTTTTCCATTACCATCGCACGTCTCACCTTGAGCAAGACAATCACGGCAGATATCATATTCACCATGATCGCACTTCTTGCAGTGCGCATAGGGGCCGCTGATGATTTGGCCACAGACATTGCACTCAAGGTTAAGTTCAAAATCTGGATACTCAGTGAAGTCGGCAAAGTCCGCTGGGCTGCGGCCATGGTGCTTCTTTGCCTTGCGTTTATCTGCATACAATGAGTTAGGTCCACAGACATATCAAAGGTATAGACACTTACCGATTCGATCTTTGACAAAGTAGCCAGCTACACCACCAGCGGCAAATCCACCAGCTGCAGCAAGTGTGGTATGAGAGGACGACTTTGTGCCTTCCATCTGCAGACTAGCGTGATGTTCTCCTCCTAGGTTTGCATACTGCGGCTGGCTAGGTTGGACAATACCATAGCTTTCGTGGCCTCTGTTGATGGCATCGAGGCTACCCGGATAAGCTGGCATGCTGGGTAACGGTGGAACGTCAGAGGGTACCTGCCAAGAGCTTCTTCCCGAGGTCTCGACGTAGTACCACCGCCAATCCTGCTCGGACCAGTGTGCAATCCAGCGAGAAGATGTTGGACATAGAGGACCAGTTGGCCCGGCAGAAGCACCATAAGGTGTGAGAGCTAGGGGCGTGGACTGAGCACAGGAGCCCCTGGGAGGGCTTGTGATGGGACTTGACGATGAAGGCCGTTGCTGGTGTTGTGGCCGTTGCGATGCCTGAGATGAGGGAACAAAGTCAGGACCCGGCTGGGGATTGTAAGGTTGATGACCAGAGTAAGACTGTGGCGCATGGAGAGACTGCTGTCCATTATATGGCTGAAAAGAATCCTGCGGGTGTTGGACTCCACTGTAAGGCTGCTGTCCACCTGGGTAGGAAGAGTAGCCACTACTGTGGTAGCTATCTTGTGCTTGGTACTGATTCGCGTATTGATGACTTGAGTAAGGTTCGTATTTCTGACAATTTGCAAGTGAAGATGGTATTGGTGAGACTGAAGTACGCCTTGGTTCAGTATAAGTCAATATAAACTCCGATTCCACTGAATTACCTCCATGCTGCCCCTGCAGACGGTCACCCAAGTTGAGCCCTTCAAACTCCTTCTTAAACTTATTGAGGAAAGACATGATGGTTACACACGCGTTGACAGCAAACAACTGACAAGCTCAGATTTGAGGGATGGCGAGAAAGGGATTATAAATACTGGACTTTCATGGTTAAGATAAGTGCTCAGTCATGTTACGGCTTGACCGTATGCCGGTCTCGGCTTTAGGGTTTCAAAGAAGCTGTTTGAATCCTGGTGACGTGATATGAGGTGGGTTTCACTAGGGAATAATGCTAGCAACTTACCATTCACATGTAAGACTCAAGCCGATGGGCTGTCTGACCACAGTGATGGAAGTGGCCTGCTTCTGTGGTTTCATGGTAGCCCTACTCTACATAATTTATATAAGGTACAACCGCAGGGTGTTCTATAGATGGGTCATGGCTTTTTCATCGCTATAGACTAGTTTTCTAACGTCTATCACAGTAAAATAAGTATCGTGATAGAACCCTTTCAGCCTTGTGAATTGATGGTCAGCTTTCCCACGGAGCTTCATCCTTGTCTAGGGCTTATGGTGAGTTTGCACCTCTTAGCGAATGCATCGAAGAACATCATGCCTGAAGCACACAGCCCTGTGGACCTCGTATAAGTGTCTCTTTTTGTAACGGATCTTATGATACACATGCTGACATATTCCTTCAATGACCGACATCAAGCTGACAACTAGGACAGGGTTAATCATATGCGAGACGCGGCATCTCTGGTGAACGTAAGCGAACGACAAAAAGCTACAGTAGCTGAGTGAATAGACTGGAATCCACTCTCCCCACTTAATAGCATCTAGGCTATTGCCCAAAAATGGAAAAAAAAAAACATACAACAGCGGGGATTCGCTGGTCGTCACCGACCCAACTACTAATCCGCCGGTTAGTGGCTTGACTATGGGAGAGCGGACGGGATCCCGTATTTTCCACTACCTATGGTCGTATGTAACAGTTAGTTGCTGTTAACAGCTTATATTACTATGCTCTGGCCTATTGTTCAGAGGCCGTGTGATTTTCCATTCAGTTACAACCTCAGAGCGAGGTTGATAGACGCTTTTTAGAAGGTGGCGTTAATAGTCAAAGATCTCGGTATTCTTTAAGACAAGGAGCTTCAGATATTAAGACAAAAGTATACACATAGCATCGATCAAGATGAAAAAAAGGATTGAAGAGTCCCAGCACTAGCTGTTTGATAATGGCGGTAGATAAATGCGTTCTTCGGTAGATATGCAAAGCCATCATCGGCCTAGGCAAGAAAATAGGAATATTATACTTATACAAGCTCATACACTACCTTGATAAAGGACTAGTGTTCTAAAACCCTTTAAACAATTCCCATCTGTAACAGCGCTAAGTTCTCGACTGCAAGTTGCCCAACAATTTCACATCTGTCTTCTGCAAAGAACTAAAGTCTTCTTTGAGGTATGTGATACTTGCAAGGTTGTAAAATTGACGAGAACTTGAGAGGTTCAATAGACTCATTTGGGGTCAACTTTGCACAAGAACGGCACTGATCTCACGGCTGTCTAGCTGATCACTGAAGCCTGTAAAGCCTGTATAGCCCTACACTCCCAATAATATTGTATGCGGATCGGTTACTGTTTTCCATTCTTTCTTGTCTCGCTGTATCGACTGAGTATAAATAACCCCAAGGTTTGTATGCTTCCGCCCCTAAAATTCAATTTATTGACTGAATGTCACCCCATAAACGCCTAATTGCTGATGTTTCCTTTATATCCAATCTAAATGTTCCTTATTCTTATCGTTAAAACTTCAAATCGTTGCACCCGAGTCTAGACATTTACGCGTGAACCCGGCGTCGGCGTCTGCGACCTTGGTGTAAAGGTGTAGATTGCTGTTTGTTAACAGCCATCAAGTCGACGGTCGACTCGGTAGGAGACCTTTTGATAAGATCTGTTGGGTTTTCCTCTTCTTGAAATTGGATTGTAGGCTCGCTTCTGGCGTCTTCAATCATTTCCAGCGGTTGGCCCATTCCCAAGATTCGAGGATTCGAGTCCGCCTTTTCAGACATGCGGAACCATTCCATGGCTTTATTCCATAAGCCAGGAGGAGGGGGACTCCATAGTCCTACATCAAAAGTGTAGCACTTCTGTTCTTCGGGCAAGTTCATCCATACAAAAGGTCTGTTACTGTTGATGCGGCCCTCTATAGCAAAATCGCCGATTTCCTCGGGTATCTGCATGCGTTCGGGAAGTAAGATGGTTTGGTATGCCGGTATGATGAGATGCAACTGGACAGGGCGGCAGGGCTGCTTCTTTCGTGCCTTGTAATTCTCTCTCTTGGTGATGCGTTCCCGAGCTGCCAGCATGAACATAAAGACGGAGTCGAGCTGGTTTGTGTAACCGCAGAAGCGAGGATGCAAGGGTCTCTCCTCGACTAAGTGAAAAAACTTGGGGTACCAATCTGTGTCGGGATGCCATAGGAAAAACCAGTGATCGCGTTCGGAATCGACACTCGTCTGGCTTAAGCGCTCTCGAATCATGTCGTAGACGTATTGGGGGAAATCTCGCTGCGCTGTAAGAGCGGCTTGAGCCTCAAGACTATTTGAGATGTCGCCAAGCTTGGCAGCAATGAGGTTGAGAGCTTGAACGCCCTGATAAGTTTGAATGATATTGGCGCCCATTCCTAAAGTCGTGGCGATCATGCTGAACTGTCCGAAGAGTCTGGCGCTGTCGACTAGAGATTGGCCCATGATGTGCATCTGCGGCAGAATGGTTTGGGCGCCCTTGGCTGTCTCCGCTGCGGAAGAGACAAAGTTGTTGGCATGCTGAACAATGTCTCCTATCTTGGAGATCTTGTTTGCAGCTTGGACGATTTTGACGACGGGCGACGCCGAGGAACAGGTGCTGGCCACCTCAAGAGCAGCATTCTGCAAAGCTCTGTCACGTAATGCTTTGGGAAAGAATTCGTTCAATCCCATCGTTGGAGGTGAGATGGTCTCTTTCGCGGAGGAGAGATGGAGGAGTGAATCAACAGACCCGTTGAAAAAGGCGGTAACTGAAGATGGATACGGCTAGTCCTAATGCCGTACTTGATTGGAGCAGATACCTTTAGTCATGAATATAGGACGTGTTCCAGCCAATGAATGATTGACAGTTGGTTACGGCCCAACCTAAGACGGTTTAGGTACGCGTAGGGATCATTATCTAAACAGAAACGCGTCATGAGTCAGATTGAGTTGTCAAAGAGGCCAACGCATTATTGAGGAGTAATAGGCTATTGACATCATTGTCTTTAACATAGTGAGGCTTTGAGTTGTCGTGGTTGGATAGCTGGGATAGTATTCGCTTGAAACCTGGAAATTTATAGCCAAAAGTAATGATCAACCAGTTAAATGGGTAGCTTGTTTACTTCTCGCATTATACTTGGATGCTGGCAACATTGTTTTCACGATAATAATGATAAGTGCTTCTCAGAGATAATAACCAACTTCCATTCGCCAAGGTATATCACCAACGCTTCACTAGTCGGAAAAGTCAAACAAGTAAAAGTCTCCATGTACATACAAGTGAAAACCTCTAAGCTGCCTTGGCCCACGCAATTGTTGCACTCAACCTTCCACCAGACTCATAAAATAAATATGCCTCGCCGCCAGATGTAACAATATCAGGTGCTGCCGTACGCCCAGTATCACTCCCACTTCCACTAGCCTGGTAAAGCACAATAGGCCTGGTGCCTACATCGCGAAGTGTCTGGTCAATAGTCCGAGCATAGATCTTACCACTCGAGCCATGGTAGATGATGTAAGATTGGCCATCCCACGTCCAAAAGTTCGCACCCGAGACGTTACCGCCCTCTTCGGCACCTGGCTCTATAAGATAGTCGGGGTCGACAACCCAGTCGCGTCCATCTGTAGACTCAGCCAGTCTTATGCGACGCATGTTGTCAACCTCGTTGACCATGTAAAACATGGCATAGGCATATTTGGAGGCTGAATTTGGATGCGGAAAGACACGCGCATAGCTTGACTCCGTTGTATTGGAACCTCCCATAGCATTGTCCACCGCGATACCTCCGTAGTTGAAGTCGACACCATTATTAGACCCCGCCAAACGAGTCTGAGAGTTGTCGCCATGAAAGTATAGAAACAGTCGACCTGCTGCCTCGTTCCAAATGACCTCGGGACTAGAAACGTGGGGCACAGAATAATGGGAGTCCCACCTGTTGGAGATGACTGGGTTGTTGCTGTACTCTTTCCAGGGTCCCTCAAGACTGTCAGAGTATACAAAGCAGATTCCGCCCGGATTTTCGTGTGGTGCATAGTAAAGATACCACTCCCCAAGGGGATCCTCCAAGTGAGCTCCGGCATGGAACACACTGGGAAAGATAAACTCGTTTGTTGGGTTATACTCGAGACTCTCCTTGTCGGTAACATGTCCTTGGTACTTGAAGGACGGCCAGTTATCTGGAGGAGAAGCTGTCTGAGTACTCACAAGCGTCACCATAATGGTGAGGCCCAATAGTTGGAGCATCATGGTACTGGACATTCAGTTGATTTGCTGGTTGCAATATGAGGTGAAGTTCCTTGGTGTTAAAGTATTCAGAATGACATCAGAGTGATCAACAATATATGATGATAGAAATATCGGGATCCTCTCTCTCTCTCTCTCTCTATCTCGTAACTGATAATCAACTATGCATTTGCTCTTTTATAACTACAAATAATCCAACCAACACATCGGCACGCAACCGATACTCCCCGAAACATGTTAGTTGTGCCAACACACTTGATGCGCATGACATCGAAAGATGACCCAAGAGGCCTATTAAGCCAGCCTTGGACGAAACAATGCATCATGCGAAGCAGCTCAGCGCATAAACTGGTTGGCACAACAGCCGCTGTCTCGCGTCAGCCTCTTCCTTGTGAGGCCAGCCGAGGCAAGAGACAAACAATGATAGGCGCTTGTGTCGAGATTGTAAAATGGGAATTACGCTCTACCCTACGATCTTTGCCGAGGATTCATGCTTGCAGCTATAACTGCCCAGTTATGATCTGCATGCCAAGGTTGGGGTCGGGACCTTGGCCCTCTGCAACTGTTAGTGGAGGAATATGTACCTTTCCGAGCCAAGCCAATTCTTGGTCAAGATCCCTGATACCACAGACCAGTCATATTGAAGGCATCAACGGGTGGGTAGCCTTAACAGCACACAGCTGACTCTTAACATGTGGCTTACCGCCCTTGCAGGATGATATTAACCCATTAGCGACGAAGGATTGCTCAACTGGTATGGCACTGGAAACCGGACTTTATGCTATAGCTACACTGATAACGTCATTGACACCCGGAAACTTATCCACTGGTTGTATGTCAGGGTTGCATTGCGAGAAGAGCTGACCATTGCATCTGACCTACTGTTGAGAATCAAGAAGAAAATCAAGTAATGTTGCTTGTGAAATCACCACAAGCTTAAAGAAAGCACAGAATAGGTTTGGAGAAAGAATAGTCAAACGCTCGGCCAGTTCCGTAATAACACGCCGTATCCAATAGTTGTTTGATCGACATCAATAGTGCCATGCGCCACCCAGCGAGGTTTGCGTCTAACATATCATGTTGCTTTGCAGATCAGACTGGAAATCCGCCTTGAAGGATTTGAATACGTTGAGTGAGCTTTTAGGTCTACCATAACATCTCATCGCATTCAAGCTAACACGTTTGGCTAAGAACATATAGTTGTGTAGATATATATAGGTTCGAGCAAC
Organism: Fusarium buharicum; assembly: GCA_014822075.1. Lineage (NCBI taxonomy): Eukaryota > Fungi > Ascomycota > Sordariomycetes > Hypocreales > Nectriaceae > Fusarium > Fusarium buharicum. The sequence continues at coordinate 22,319 of JAATHB010000472.1, read as the reverse complement.
CCATACTTATAGCCAAGGCAATATGTTCAACACAATAATATCTTTGGATCCTGACTTAACTAGCTGTTGATTTCTATTCATTGTGACTGGAAGCGTCATAAGAAATGTGGAGTTAAAAGCTCATCAATACTCCTGATGCCGTGCAAGATGTGCTTGGATAAATATTTGGCCTAAAGATATGCTACAGATTTTGAGAGAGAAAATGATGTCTCTTCTTTGCATGGTGGAATAGTGGTTGAAAGTAACTAAGTACACTATTGGAGTCTGGTAGCTTGTAATGATATGGGAAGGCCAGAAAGAATAAAATGGCTTGGGTGGCATGTAGTAGATATAGAGCGTGTTTTCTAGTCAATAACATTAAAATCAGGTCGCCTTGATCATCTCTAGAGATACAGCCAAGACCAAGTTAGAGAATGGGGTAAATACTAAAAAGGCAGAACTTATTTCTACAATGTTTCAATAAATAGCTCATATGAGTAGTTCCCCGAGTTACCCAGCAAGTATCATTACCGTAGTTCCAATATATGCTGTAGGTGATGAAGAGATTAAACGAAAATGACACTAAATCAATACACGATGACAAAAATGTATAATAAAACGCCTTCCTGATTCCTTCTACTAGCAAGTTACTTTGCAAATCATTCCATATAACCATTCCATCAATCATGGTATTCCAAATGTCTATTTGAGACCGCAGTTGCTGACGGCCACCTGGGTAGCAGTAGCATCAACCCGACCAAGTTTGACAGCTTGTCCATTAGTCAGGGCATTCATAGCCTCTGGGGAGATATTGAAGCCAGCGTCGGTATGATCGATGGCCAAAACGTTGATGCTTTTACCCTTGTAGGTAAGCTTCCAACAAGTACCGCAGTTGGGAGAGTTCCAACCAGTAACAGCCTGTGCGCCGCCGATGTATGGAAACTTTGGGATTTGGCCTTGAGTTTGCCACCCATATCTGGTGATCAAGCCATTCTTGCCATCAGAACAGGCCACGACAGTCATAGACCGACTGGCTTGGCTGTATCCAGGGTCATAAGAGACTATCCACGTTAGAAAAATAATGGGCGAGAGTTTCTCAGGGATGGCTCACCAGTCGCCGCTGAGACGGATGTCAGCACAGTGGCGAGGCAGAGGAGACTGGGCAGCATCATGTTGAATAGAGAGGTTGTAATTAAATATTGGCCCAAGTTTGATTGATGGATATTTTCAAAACAACTTCAGGTCCACGGGGCTTTGTCGTTCTTTATATGCTGCTAAAAACCTATGAGAGGTATAGTTGGGCGACTTAACTTGTTGTAACATCGTGTCTGCGAAAAGCCATAAGCAGCCTCGTAATTTGAGCTGAACGACCTTTACGCTGCCAGCATATTCCCATTTGCGAGTAAATTTAAGAACCACCTTGATCCTCGTGATCGATCGATACGACTTCTATTCAAGTAGTCAAAGTTCACGCTATCAACCTCGTTCAGCCTCACTGGCTTAAACAAGAATCTCCTGCTTAAAACCAGCGCTACCGAAACTCAATGGCCGAAAAGCGAGCTTTTGATTGGTTCATGGGTTTCTAAGTTACATTGGTCGCATCCGAAGATGTTCTCGTATTTCCAGCTGACCTTGAATGATGATAGTGGCTGTACCAGACTCATCTGACGCTGCCACGAGACATCCCCATGGTTTTGTTCGGCTTTCATGGCAGAGACGATCTAGAGCTCGGGAGGCTAGAGCAGGATGATTGAACGGCGCTTTAGGGGAAACTTCCGCTTGGTGAGTTATCTAGTGGAGCTCGATTTAAATCACGGCGAACTGTTTAAACACTTGGGTCGTATATAGCCGCATCCAGATGTCAGCGTCTTGGCTGACGCTTCTGCAGGTTAAGAGGCCATGTAACGTTAACTTGCGTACATGACATGGCTGCTTACAACAGTGAATGATTCGGTGCTAAAATGCAGAGTAAACGTGGAGATCATTCTCAATGTCACAAGGGATATATATTTATTTTCTTTAATCTCGACTGCAGTCACCAGTTCCTAGTAATATACGAGGAACCCTTAATATAGCCCGATTTCCTAAGATACCTCGCCTAGCGAGTTTTATAACCTTAATGTGGCTGTTACACTGACCATTCTGAATATCTTAAACAAGTTATCTGCTCAATTAAGGTTATTTCAGAGCGAATCTACCGAATCAATACTGGCAGCATTTGGCGGCGTTGAAGATTAATAGTTGCTAAAAGCTTTCATACCAAGGGTACAAGATAAAACTTTAGATGATAACATCTATATGAATTCGGTACCTCATATTTGAAACTAATTCTGTCTTGGAATGAGCATATTTACGAACGAGAGACAAAGCATGAAAAAGGCCAGACATAGGCCCACTCGCGTTGCTAAAACTAAGATCCTCCTAATCCAGCTCAAGGCCACACATCTTGACCAGTTTAATCATCTGCCTTCTCTTCATGCACCGTACGACCTTTCCCATCGTCACTCAGGGTAGAGCCCCTCCGCCTAGGAGCCGCTACTGCTGCCTGCGTATCCCAGTAGAGATATATGGCGTCGTTGGCATAATCCTCTTCAGAACCAATTTCAATAATGCGCCATTTAGCTCGCCCGAACCGCTCACGGCATACGGCGTTCATATTAGCGAAACGGATCTCAAGATCCTCCCCGCCGTAGCTCTTTAGTGAAGCGACCAGGTTCTTTAAGTAGGTAACAGCGGTTGTGTCAAGCATGTTGACGCGAGAAAAGTCCAAGACGACCAGTCCTATTCCCGGCAATGATGAAGTGTCATTGATGTTTGCTTTCTTGCGCAGACGGGCAACTCTCTTTTCACCAACAACAGACCAGTTTCGCTCGGTTTCGGGGCCATGGCTACCGTTATAGAAGGGAGCATGGAATGTTTGGATCTCGTCCAGCACCTTTGACGTGTTTTGGAACGCATTGGGGAATATGAGGGACTCATTGAAGGTAAAGACTCTGGCGTCTTCCGGGATATGTAGCAGAGTTGAATGAAGAGTTCCTCGAGCCAACGAGTGTCGACGGTTTGACTCAACATCAGCTCCGGTTGATGATAGCTGTGTGAAGACTTGACGTAGCAAAACATAGACAATGTTGAACCCGACAGCACACCCAATACCAATCTCGCTCGAGACAAACAAGGTCATCCAGAGTGCAAGCATGGAAGCAATAAAGTCGGCCAAGGAAGTCTTCCAATAGCGGTAAAAGGTCGAAGGAGGAGAGATGAGACCCCAGACGGCAGTAATGATGATAGCGGCAAGCGTGGCCTTGGGGATCCAGTATAGTGTACCAACGAGCTCATAAACACACACTAGAACAACGGCCATGGTTACAACTCCGGAAAGGGGAGACTTAACATTGCATGACGAGTTGACAGCTGTGCGAGACATGGCACCGCCAACGCCCATTGCATGGAAGAAACTGTTGAAGAAGTTGGTGATGCCAAGATAGCAGAGCTCCTGGCTTTGGTCGGAGGTGTAATGGTTCTTGACAGCAAAGGCTCGTGCTATGGCTAGATGCTCAACTGCGGATCCGATGAATACGGCGATACTGCGGCCAGCAATCTCGGGTATGAGATCCTTCTTTGGCATCGTTGGCGCTTCTTGGCCTCTGGACTGTACTTTAACGACCTCGAAGAGATATTCTTCTCGGTTTTTGTTGACTGCGTAGCTCACACCGGTGAAGAGAACCAGGGTCAAGAAGGCCCTTGTAGTTGAAAGCAGCCAGATGATCTTGTTGTCTTTGCCCCATCTCTTGCCTGATTTGTCTAGAATGGTGAGGAAGAGTATACCAGTAAATCCAATGAGACACGCCCAGCCATTGGCATTGGGTAGCTCGTTGAATATATCGTGTATTTGTTTGGCTGCGCCGTCACGAACATTGTCTTCGCCGAGCAGTGAGTCCATCTGGTTGAGAATGATTGTAATGGCAATAGCGGTAATGAAACCACTTAATACTGGCAGAGATATGAACTCTAGGAGGAAGCCAAGCTTCAGAAAGCCTAGAATTATGCCGTACACACCCATCATGAAGGCAGTGGCGGATGCAATCTCAGATGGAGTCCATCGATCTTGAAGTGCGTGGACATTTTCGGAGGTGAGTAAGCCTATAAGTGATGTTGGGCCAGTTGATACATCTATAAAAAGTTAGAACCAGGCAGATTAAACCTATACGTGTATTTATGGGTAGGTGTACCTTTCGTGGACCCCATAAAAGCATAGATGACAGCTGGCAGCCAACTAGACATCAACCCATACTCTACGGGTATATCTGCAATCTTGGCATAGGACAGTCCTTGAGGGATGAGCATCAACCCCAAGGTGAGGCCGGCAATAAGATCGTTGACAAGCCATCTTGGGTTGTATCGTGGCAACCAACCGACGATTGGGACTTTGTCGGTGAGGTATTGCACTGTTCCAGATGGTAAGGCTCGAGCACCTTTTACACCCAGTCGAGCTGCTCGATTCCAAGTAACATCATTTCTGACATCTGACTTGGCTATGTCGAGGACCTTCATACTGCTATATTTAAGGAAGTCCAAGTAGAGACAATTGAGGATAGGCTGGTAAAGGTCAACGGGGAACAAGCACCGGATCGACCATCTATTGATATAGAACCACGGTTATCTAGTCCAAACAGTTGAGTAACAAATTGAACATCGTTTATCTGCATGATATTCACAAGATTAACACCATTCGAGGTGTGAGTTACACTGGTGGATGGTCATGGTCAGTAACATCTTGAGGTTATCACATTAAACAGCTCTGCCATAGCCATTCGCCGTACACCATCCAAGATACACTGTAACCCGGATTGGGCGCAACTATATTATGCGACGTTCACACGACGGTCACTTCTCCTCATCAAGGAATTCATCAGCATTGAGGGTACCCTGTTCCCGAATGCCGAAGCAATTCCTCTCTATCCGAGACGGGACGTTGTGATGTTAATAGAGTCACTGGATATTGTTCGAGCCGAGTTCAAAAGTTCTACATACGTCTTGGAGAGCCAGTAAGCTGACCACACCCAAACCTCGTCTAGGGGAATCGGATAATCGGCACAGAGAGGGTTGCACTGGGGAAACGGCAGCATCCCGCTGAGCACATGATAATGGCCACCTTGATCGACCTTCCAAGATAGGACAGATCAGTGGTAGCAGTTGCATTGATCCAGCTTCCATGAAACATTTTCAGGGGATTGCATGAGAGTGTGTGCACAACATCTTAGGGAAAGGTTAACCGTATTGAATGGTCATTATTTCACTAAGCTTATCTCCCAGTATCCCCATCAATCAGGATCTCAAGATCTGCCTTCGTATTATGCAGTATATTGATCAGATTCAAGTACTCAAAGTAGAGCTAGGATAATAGGTAGTTCGTATGAGTAATGCATGACTATGCGACATTGCTTATCGATCGTCGTATTCAAACATTGCCCCCCTCAGCTGGCCACAGAGCCCAGCCAACCATAACAATCAGTTTAAGAAACGCGGCAATCCATAGGGCACCGGAGGTCCCAAGATCACTCTTTGCAATCAGTCCTCCAATCACAGCACCAATAAGTAGCAACACTGGTGCTGCAACTCGACGGTTCCTCTCCGCATTGACAAAAATGCTCTCAAACAGCTCAGCATCAGAGAACAGATCGCAGTAGATACTAGTCAACACAACGCTAGTGAGAGCATTGAACTTCAAGGCTCTGCTCGCAACAGCCTGGCCGCAGCTTTGGAATGCAACTAGAGCAATAGGTACGATAACATACCATGGCACATCGTCAGGGCCAGCACCCTTAGGACCCCAGGTGACAATGGCCGCTGCTGCAACAATAAATGCTGTCTGTATGCCAAAAGAAAGGCAAAAGACCCATTTACGTCTTGGAGTTGAGGTGAAAGCCCGGTGCAGACGGCTAAAGAAGAATGAACCAATACAAAAAGCGAGGATGGACGAGCCAGACTTTCTCCAACGGTGTGTTCCAGCTGTTGGGCCAAGGCCAAGATAGACAGTATTTCCTATGAATATAAGAATCACATCATGAAGCGAACAAGACTGAGATTCTTACCTGTTTGCATAGAAACAAAAGCTCCCCAAGTCGAGATAGAGGCGCTGTCAAGGATGCCTGTGATGATATAGCATGCCAAAAGCATAACATCAGCCCAATCTCTGCGGACATCAGCACCTAATCTTTTGCGCAACCAAGATCTAGGCCCTGGCTTCGGACCCAGTAGAGGTTGCGTTTCGTCCGCTTGGCCTGAGATGCCATTTTCCGCTCTGCTTTCTGCGGTATTGATGGTGCCATATGGAAGATTGTTTGATGGTTGAGCCATTGCCTCTGCAGCTTCTAAGGTACTAGAATTGGTAATGGTAAGATTAAGAATGTCAATGCTCAGGTGATAAAGGTGTAGTCAGTATGATTTATCTATTTGTCAACCAAGAGCAACGACAAGGCTGGTGTAGGTAAAGCGTAGATAAACGAGATATCCTCGGCATGTAACCAAGCACATCTCACTTCACATACTGTAAATAGTTTAGACCTTATTACTCGATTGAATGCATTAGTTTCATACGTACAGCCTTGTAACTAAGGTAGGTACACGGAACTATACACTCCGCCTTTTAAGAGTTACACTAGAGAGATTATAACGGAGATCGTCGCCAGGTTTCGGTTACCTTGGTTCTGCGGGACGATCCCCCGGGGCACAGGGTTTCATTTTAATTTATTCCCGGCTTACAGAGTCGCAGCAAGTAGAAAAGCCTGTTGTGATACGTGCTGTTGACCAGCATATCGCGTCATGTATACCCAACCCACCAACTCTCTTTACCCCCTCTTTTTAGCTCAGCCAAGCATCTGAGGATATTATCACTATTGATAAGAGTACCATCGTCTAGAAGGCAGAGGCTACAAGCATCAATAAGCCTATCAAGTCCATAGGGGTTCAGAATAAGTCACTTCATGTGTTGCAACCTTGCAGAAAATAACAAGATAGAGTGATAGACCAGGTTCTCCTCACTCTAGCTGTGCAACGTTATGTGCCGAGTATCCGGACCCCGCGCTTACACGGCAGTCATCGCATCATGCATTGTTACCCCAGACGGGCTTATTGTCTCTAGGAGGCATGGGTTTCGGTGATCAAACGGTGGTTGTTTCTCGGCGTCATCAATTTTCGGTTTTGAGGACCTTGGCTTGATTTATTCGAAAGTTGGCGCTACTTAATGTGAGAGGTGATTAGGAAACTCAAGGTTTTGATTCACTTAGTATGGAGTTGTGAGATTCTAGCTCTTACGTTACCTTTCTCCTCTTCTTTCCCATCAATCCTTTCCATCAGTCGAGTCTCTACGACCATGTATCTTTATCGCTTCTCTTGCCTCTCAGCCCTGTTAGGGGTCTGCACCAGCGTCCCAGTTCAAGACAGTCCTCGACAGCGACTACTCAATGGTCTTGGACTACCAGCTGGTTATCGCGGCGTGACCGGCGGCAAGACTCTACCGTTTACACCAGGCCACAAAGACCCAAATGACAACCCAGTAGACTCCATCGGAGAGGAGCTTGATCCTCTTCCCTGGCGAAACGGTCTTGGTGCTTCAGTTCTTGGTCCGTGGAACCCAGCCCGCGCACGTCAGAACCCGGACCTCATCAGACCGCCGAGCACTGATCATGGTAACCTGGCCAATATGCGCTGGAGCTTTGCTGATTCTCACATCCGGATCGAGGTTTGTCACTTTCTGTAGCTTTTGCATAGTAGCTTACTTGTTACAGGAAGGCGGCTGGACCCGTCAAACCACTATTCGCGAGCTTCCAACAAGTGTTGAGTTGGCTGGAGTGAATATGCGTCTTGGAGAAGGCGTTTATAGGGAGCTCCACTGGCACAAAGAGGCTGAGTGGGCTTATGTGCTGGATGGAGAGGTTCGAGTGACGGCACTTGACTACGAAGGCGGTAACTTTATTGATGATTTGAAGAAAGGAGATTTATGGGTAAGTACAATAAATATTACAGGAAAAGTGCTTTGCTAAAATGACCTCGCCTGTAGTACTTCCCTAGTGGCGTTCCTCACTCTCTTCAAGGTCTTAGCCCAAACGGCACCGAGTTTCTTCTGATCTTTGATGACGGGCACTTCTCTGAGGAGTCGACCTTCATCCTCACGGACTGGCTTGGTAAGCTGCAACCTTTCATGCAAGAGACATACGTCTAACATAACAGCACACACACCCAAATCTGTCATCTCTAAGAACTTCAACTTGGCTCCTGAGGTTTTTAACCACATCCCTGCTGGAGAGAAGTACATCTTCCAGGGGAGAACGCCCGGAGCAATTGACGATGAATCTCCCAAGGGCAAAAAGGTCAAAAAGTCAAAGTACAATTTCACCCATCGCATGCTCGAGCAGGAACCCATCAACAGCACAAGTGGCGGTGGTCAAGTTCGTATTACTGACTCAAAGAACTTTCCAATCTCCAAGACAGTCGCTGCAGCCCACGCAATAATTGAGCCTGGTGCAATTCGAGAGATGCATTGGCACCCGTCTGCCGATGAGTGGTCTTTCTTTATCAAGGGTCGCGCCAGAGTCACTATCTTTGCATCTGAGGGCAACGCTAGAACATTCGACTACGTTCCTGGAGATGTTGGCATTGTGCCACGTAATATGGGTCACTTTGTCGAAAACATTGGCGATGAACCTGTCGAGATGCTCGAAATCTTCCGCTCTGATGAGTTCCGAGACATCTCTCTGTTCCAGTGGATGGGTGAGACGCCAAAGAAGCAGGTTGTGGATACTCTTTTCGCCAATGATCCCAAGAATGCAAAGCTCTTCTTGGATAAAATCAAGGATGCGGATAACGATGTTATCACAAAACCTGATTTTTACAGATCAAAGCAAAACGATGAAGAGCTTTAGTCAAGTGCGGATATAGTGTTTATGTTCTGGCTGTCTGGTAAATAAGAGGGGATATCTGAGCCTTGTTGGTTCAAGTTTCTTGCAATTATAGTGTCATTGCACCTATGAACCTCATGGTGACAGTCAAGCTGGAGGCATGAGAAGCAAAAAGAGTGATTCCGCCCGGGATTGAACCGGGGACCTTCTCGGTGTTAACGAGATGCCATAACCAACTAGACCACGCAACCAATTCAAGAGTAAATTTCGTGTATTTAATAATAATGAATCCGACCTCAGAGGATCGAGCAGTATGCTAGATATTGCAGGGATGGCCCGATTATATCCAAGTCACCACTCTCTAGACATACAAGCTAAGGCATGGGCAGAGCCTGATTTTATCTGGCCGGGTATAAAGAACACAAAGCCGGGTTGTTCCTAGCAGAATAATTCTTCTCTAGGTGTACGTCTCCCATAGCTACCCTACAACCAGAACTAAAATTCTAAAACCCTACTAAAGTGATGTTACTTAGAATGCTTGTTTAATCACTAAATATGCTATATTATAAACAGAGATCTCCTGTGCCAGTTAAGTTAAAAGGCGGGCTATGCAGTATCATGGAGCGTCTAAGAATGTAAACATTGATGTGTATCCGTAAGCTAAGTCTACATGGAAGTGACACTCGGATGAAAGTGATAGTCCACACATAATTCGCACCCACTCTCGAGGCAGATCGACACACTTTCTTCTATAAAGTTACTATAGTTATAATATACTCTACTCTGTTTCTAGACCCTGATAAACAGGAGGAGCTGGGCCGGGTTTAATCATATCTTGTGCTGTAACACCTATCCTGAGCTAGGCAAACGCGAACCTCAATGAAGCTTAGTGCTCTGGTTGCGTGGTCTAGTTGGTTATGGCATCTCGCTCACACCGAGAAGGTCCCCGGTTCGATCCCGGGCGGAACCATTCTTTTGCCTGTCAGGCGCATGTCCAAGTATCTGGTCATTTTGTTTATATTTGTTCATCTCACGTTTTACTTTCTTATAATTGAGCATGATCATCTCATGCTAAACCTGGACTAATGCCTGATAGAAAAGGGGGAATATATTTAAGAATCTTCTGGGGAACGAAACCACCTTCATCTTAATCTGACGGGCGGCACGTAAAGCAACCAGGCTGAAATGTACCGAGACCATTAGCTGTCGGACGAAAGTCCAGCTCCTCAGGCGTTGCCGAGTACAGTTTGCAGCGAGTGTTACCCCCAGGAAAACCTCTCGTAAAGGTCTTGCATTCCGGATTCTCAGCACAAGTCTGAGCGCAATACTCAAATGGTCCAAAAGGTGTCTCGGAGCCGATGAGATACGAGTTCGCGGCAGGGTTATAGAAAGCTCCGGTCTGGCCGCAGATAAGATCTTGAGGAGACGGATCAATGGCAGTGCATGGTGGATCGTACTCGACAAGACTAACATCGTCGATACGCACCTCAGCACCGGGCCATGACTGACTCGTACCACTACATCCCCAGTGGAAGACCATGTCCACGCTGCTCATTCCTCTCGGAGCACGAACCAGGTACTGGCTCTTAGTATACTGGTTGATCGATATGGTAGCGGTGGTGGGTTGCCAGAACTCGACGAGTGAATGGAAATAGGTATAAAACTGGCATCTCGCTCCAGTAATTGTTCCAACATCAGTGAAGGTGTAGTATAAAGACATGAGGTACGTCTTGGTATCATCTAACCCCGTAACGGTTTGCCTCAGAGGATAGATGGGCCGACCAGTACCTACAATAGGGAACTTGACCAGCCTAGAGCTTGTATTAGAGGAGTGTCTTGAATATGGAAGCAGTGAAGGTAGACACATACGCATAACGGTCCCCAGAATGAGCATTTTCGGGGTCACGAGGGACAGTAACACTTCTGCCTATGACCCAAGGGAGTGCATCCGGGGATGGGTCGTCTTCAAACCCTCCGTTGAAGAAGCCGATAGTGGTTTGGGCCTCGGCTGTGGTAGTTGTGGCTGCGGGGGCGGTAGTAGTTGTTGTTGAATCGGAAGAGAGCCAGGAGATGACAGTCGAATCCTCTGTGGATGTTGTAGGCTGTTTGGTGGTTGAATCACTGGTCGTAACTGATGAAGTCGAGGAATCCTCTGTTGTGGTTCTAGCATCCGAGTATGTCGCAAAGGTTGAAGATGACAAGGAAGCATCAACAGCCACTGTAGTAGAGGTTTCTGGATAAGACTCGGAATACGATTCGGCATTACTAGAAGACGTGTCTGTTTCTTTTTCGGTCGAGTCGCTGCTTGTTGCTGATGAAATCAAGGCAGTCTCAGAAGTAATCGTCTACCCAGCACTCGTATAAGACACAGAAGTCTCTAGGTAGGAGCCAGAAGCCTGGGTTGAGAACTCCGAGAGAGTGCTTGCTCTCGCTGCTGATGTTGTCGTAGGTATATCTGCAGGCTGCTCAGAGATTGACGACGACGACGACGACGACGAGGAGGAGGAGGAGTTAGGCTTGCACGGGCTGGCGTTAACTGTCCATGGGCCTAGTGAAGCGACAAAAGCCACAAGCAATAGCTTCGAGGCCATCTTGTTTATGATATAAGATGGAAATAAAGAGGGAGTAGTTGTGTGGCTTATGAGAGTTTATGTACCACTAGTCAATCAGAATAAAAAGGAGAAGCCAAACAATTAAAAACTTGCTCCTAGCAACTTGCTCACTACATAAGCGATAGGCACTATTGGGACGTCTTACTCTGAGCGATGGACGGCCGCGACTATTGGAACTAGATTGAGGTTGTCTTGGCGTCAAATTTTAGCCGACATCCCATTTAAGCCTCAGCAGTCGACGACTGTGATTTCGATTAAAAATACGAGACAAAGATAGTCTCAGTACAGCTAGAAACCGGCTCCGGAATAGTAACTCTTCACGATAGCGACCAAGTAGAAGAAACTCAGCGAACAGATGTCAACAATTCCCTAATAGACTGACACTTAAAGACTAATAAATGAACATGTAAAAAGCAAAAGGCCAAGAAGCTAATCTGTAGGCAATTACTCCTGCTTCTCGCCCATCTTGACCTCGGGTTCATGGGAATCTGAAGTCGGGCTGACCCCCTCCAGTGCCTCGACCGCCGCCACTCGCCTAGCATTCAACAATTCAAGATCAATCTTTGGACCTGTAAAGGTACCTCTCTTAGTAGTAAACCAGAGTGCAATGACAAATCCAATCAAACCAGTACAAACCACTGAGACGTAGCTCATATTCTCTGGTGTAACGGGCATGGCTGTAGGGAAGCAATACAGGATGTCGAGGAAGACCACCCACGCAACTGAAATACCGTTGATGAGAGCACCGTATTTGCCGAGACTAAAGTATCGTCGTGGAAGAACACGTTCGCGTCCTCTATAGAGAAGGACTGCCTGAGGAATGACACACGAGGTTTGGAGAAAGATAATGGCGGCGCTGACCATGGCGGAAAAGGCGGTTGAAGAGCCGAGAAAGATGAGACCGTACAGCTTCAGACAACGTTGTTAATAATAAGAAACCAATATTCATGCGTTTATCTACTTACTGTGATGAAACTTGCAGACAGAAGTAGCGCGTTGACTGGAACTTGAAATGTACGATGAACACGCTCCCAGAAATGCGAGTAAGGCAAGGCACCATCACGAGAAACAGCCCAGAGTGTGCGCGACGAAGTTGTAGCTTCTAGATATCAGAACAAGTCTTTTGATCAGGAGATATGACTTACCGTTAGCTACTAAATTTGCAAAGAAACAAAAGGCAAACAATGCCATTAAAATCGAGGCCGCCGGACGAGAACCAGTTCCTTGAAAGTAAATCTCAAACAAGGGAAGCCCAGTGGCTGTGTTGAGTACCGCCGCAACATCACTAGTTGCGTACATGAGAGAAGTTGCAAACGGAAATGCTGTAAGCAAACCCATCAACAAGGGATAGATCATAACTCTAGGTACGTTCTTGGCTGGGTTTGGGATCTCTTCGCACAAGTGAGCACCGCAATCACTACCAAGGAATGCATAGACAGCATTGCCTATGGCCAGCATAAAGGCGAAGCCATCACTTGGCCAACCACTTCTGTTAGTGGTATCCGTAAAAATAAACTCGGCTGATGCATGGTTTTCTGTAACGACGAAAAGCGTAATGGTCGTAGCGGTGAGAGTTATAACCGACAGGACAAAGATCATCTTGTTGAAAAGAGGGATCCAGTTAGACATGAAAATGTTGATTGCCGTGGCAATCCAGATGAGAGCAACGTATATCAGATATTGATGCCAACGATGTTGCTCCCAGTCTGGTTGCCAAGCACCGATTATGTCGAGGATCATAGATGATACAAAGTTGGAGACTGAGCTCGAGGCAAGCCACCAGCCAATAACACTCATCCAACCGTTCCTATTATTAACCTTGTTAGCATTCTGGCCGTATACTCGGGTCACGCGTCAAAAACTGACAAATAAGATGCAAAAGCCTTGTAGTCATCTCGAGCAACCATAAAAGACCAGTAGTACTGTGCACCTGCGACAGGATATGCAGATGCGAGTTCTGCCATCCCAAGAGAGACGATGGTGGTCATAACACCAGCGAGAGGGAGCGACCAGAGGGTGCCAGCTGAGGAAGCTTCAGTCAAGCTGATTCCAATTGAAGATCCGGTGCCCAGCCAAGTACAGGTTAGAGTGAAAGAGAGTGCTCCCAAAGACCAGAGAGAGAACCGACGAGGCATAGCCTGGTGGTAACCCGCAGCCTCAAGCTCGAGGGCATCATTATTGCTCAGATCGTTCTGATAACTCCGCGCCATATTTCTTTGTAGGCAGGTTCACGCAACAAAGGAACTGTCGCGGTTTTGGTGATGCAGAAACAGACGAGAGAGGGCCAATATTTGGCAGTCCCGAGTCTTTACAAGGACAAGATCGAGTTCTTGAGGTCCAGGACAAGATTCGACTCCCAACTTTAAAAGCAAGAGTTGATTCAAGATGAACAGAGAACAGAAAGAACCCCTCTTTCAAGATTTGAGTTGGTCACGAGGCATGTCTCAGTCGAGTGACACAGGGACGCCGAGCGACGATCAACCGACCAACCAAGGGCTTGTATACTAGCGTTGCATTCCAAAGCCACAAACAATACAGCCTCGAATCTGAGTGTCATTCGTCGGTTTCAGCCAGCCGCATTGACTGCTGAATCTCGATATTGGCATGTGAATTCATGAATGAGGCCCGCGTCTCCATGTATTAACGCGAGCTGCTATATGGAACCAACCCCAACACATTCTGCCCAATTTGTTGTCAACCCGTACAATCAGAAGTAAAGAAGGAGTAGAAACGTCCTCTTAACCAACAGCCGGCATCAGCTGAACTATCTGTCTTCTCTGCTGGGCTTTGGCTTTTGTCATGTGGTTTTGCCTCCCACCCAATCAGACGGGAACATGGACCATCATGAATCTACTGGTCTGTTCCAATAACAATGAACCCACCCAGTGACCAACATCTTAAAGGGTTGTAGTAAGAGTTAGAAACAGGGTAAGAGAGGAAACAACAGTATTAAAGGACATTGAGCGACAGTGGTTGCATTCTATAGTGCTCCCCGGAGGGCTGGCGTCCCTGATCAATGATGGTCAAAGCGAAAGAGGCACTGAAAGAGAAAGTTTAAAAGCAATTGCGGTCTTATAGAAGACAACCAGTCAAGCTTTGTATGGTACGTATGTCTGTAAGGTTTCAGTCTTTAGTGAATTAGTCACTTTGATGAAGCAAAACGGGACTATAGCAAATTGTCCAAGACACAGAGACATGAAAGGATCAGTAATAACCTCCTCAGGATATTCAGTTCAGGGCCGTAAAACGCCACCGATGGTTAGAGTTACAATAGATATAGCTGAAAGGGTACCTACAGCCGGGTCCGAAATAAAAGTCCCCGTCCATTACCGTATAGTCGAATCCTATACGCAACACCGTTAGCTTCCCAACACAACTATTTTAATAGCTGCCGAGTCTCGATTGTACATTCCTTTCAGCCCATGCACGGCCATAGCTGATCGATTCCCGTTGTTCAAACAAATCACAACCAGGTTAAAGCCTTGAACCAGCCAACATCGAAGCCAGAATCGCATAAGTCGTTGTTCATTCGCCAAATGCGGGTGATGCGTCTGTCGAGAAACACCACAGCAGCGGGGGGAGATAAAGGCCGAAAACCAATCACTTAAAGACGTTGCATCAAAAGGTTCTGTTATAGTTCATAGAATGATAGTTTTGGTTTCAGCTGAGGCTTCCTCATGGTCTAGAGCTGTTGGGGTCTGTACAAAGATAATCACCAAGGCGTGGTGTTTTCCACTTTCAACATTGACAGATAAGCCCTGCTATTTGACTTATCTGACGAATCAAACCCTTTCTCTAACGTCGATTTTGACATCCTGTCCGGGCACTGGAGAAATAATACCCAGCGTAGGAACCTTATCATCCATTTCTGGAAAAGGCTGGCTTCGACAACCACCGACGACTTCAATGTCATACCTTGAAACAAGTATGGCGAGATAACTTAGAGCCGTCTGCTGTGCTAGATGCCTTCCAGGGCAGTAAGTGGCTCCTCCTCCAAAGGGCTTATAGGTTCTTGCCGAAGCAAGCTTGGGGTTGTCGAGGAACTTGTCGATATTAAACCTTTCCGGCTCTTCACCCCAGTACGACTGATTGAGATGGAGCTGCCGGTAAGGCATCATCACATCGCTTCCAGCTTTGAATTCGAACCCAGCGATGGTGGTATCCTGCACGACACGACGAAAGGTTGAGGCGCCTCCATGGATGCGCATTGTTTCGTAGAATACGGCGTTGAGCTTTGGGCATTCCTTGAGATATTCAAGATCTGGCTGGTTCTGAATCCCATTCTTGAAAGCTAGGGCAACTTCCGACTTGAGGTCTTCCTTTAGCTGAGGGGTATATAAAGTATGGGCGAGCAACCAAAAGGCCAGGATAGATGGGTTTCCATTGATTCTGAACCATGTTAGCATCCATCCGAAACACGCCGTGAAATTGAACTCACGCCCAGTACAGCTTGAACAGAACAGCCGCAATGTCCCGCGAACCGATACCGTGATGACGCATCTCATTTTCAGACCGTAGTACAAAAGGTGCAGCATCTTGTCTCTTCTCTTGTGGCAACTCGAAATACTTGGTCAAACTTTCAACACAAATGTCCTTGGCATCGTGAGCCGTTTTCGACAGGATCTTGGGCTACCGGAATAGTAACTTCCAAGCATGATGGTTGAAGGTGTGGAAGGCATCTAACAGTTCAGGCAAGTGTTGAAAGCACGCGGTACCGAAGAAGCTGTTTGTTGACACCATGACGATAATGTCGCCAGTCCACTTGAGCATGCCGTGCCTATTTCCTTTCCCTGTAGTGAAGTGACTCTGGTTCTGGAGAACGCTATCCAGCTCTGAGAGGAAATTATCGTAGAATTGACGGGACGAAGGACCTTGAATCATATCCGCCCGCACCCAGGATCGGACAGAGTTGGGGACACTCAATGACGTCTCAGTAACCATAGAGTTCCACATGATGTTTCTAGCTTTTTGAGAAACTTCAACGTAGCCCATCACTTGATCAATATACGCGTCGAACGACATTTCCTTGGTCTTCTTGTATGTCTCAGCAATGTGACGTGGATCAAGAATGATGTATGTCCGACGACCTCCGATCAACACGCTGAAAGGCTGGGCTGGGGTCCGAAAATAGTTTCTACAAACATAAGCTCTGAGCCCTCGCATCATGACATAAAACTCACCGCGCTGTAACAAGCGTTTTATGGGTATCGCGAAGAAACGACACGTTGTGGCCGAGCCCTACACAGATTTAGCTCAACTGTTCAACCTGCTTTCCATTCAAGACAGGAATACCTGGTACCCAGTATGGCAGCATTGGGGGCTCCGATTTCGAGTTCCATAGCGCTCCGCTCCGCAAGAGATACTGCCATGTCGTATAAGCAGCCAGACAGACCACAACGACTCGAGTTATGACATGATGATAGGATATGAAGGCCGAAGAGTCGAGTGATAGTGTATCTATAGCCTCGATTGTGGCATTGATGCCAGTTGTAGCAACACTTGAATTCATAATGGTCTTTGTCTCGGTTGCACAACCTACGTCGGTATTCTTAGGCTGGTAGAAGCGAGATGATGACTCTTATAGTCAACGTAAACGTAGTGGACCCTAAATTACGCTTATAAAGCTATGTAATCCTTGTTTCTATCTTCTATCCGTCATGAATCACTTTCTATTTCACGCTGGATTACGTTGGAGCCAATCGTCATGCCCAGGGGCCGTGGAAGCGAGTATCAATTGTTAACACAATTGGATAATGCATAAAGGCGGAGTTTAATGGCTGCAGCCCCCAATGCAAAAGTCCAGATTCGAGGCATAACTAAGTACATCCACTAATGAACGTTGGAATAGACGGAGGCGATACTAAGTAGTGAGGCTAGTCGATCCTTCGAGCGGCACAGTCCCTACTATGGCCACGATCCGGAGATAAACCAATCAAAGATTCTTTGTTTCTCGGTACCTACATTCTCATCTGACTACATTTGAAGCAAAACTCCAGACTTAAACGAGAAATACAAGCTGACAAGGTAAAATTCTGAGGCCGGTATCCGTACAAGGCATTGGGACGATTTACGGTGGCGAATCTGGCTAAAGGCACCACTTTTCAGGATTCTAACCCTTGAAACCGTGGAGCAATGGGATCTCTAGCCCGGTGAACTGTGGAGGACTTTCTGTAAAGAGCAGGTAACAAGAGCTGGAACTGCTCTACTGCACAGATGGAGGAGATATCGGCGCTGCATGTAATACTTGGCGCGCTTGTGTACTGAGCCTCCAATCGACTAGGCATGTTTAGTAATGTGTCAGGAAGATCCATCTCAATACAACGAAATGACTCGACGCGGATCTGCGTCTTACGAGTCACCAGGGAACATGGAGTGAGCGTGGCAGTCAAAGGTTTAAGCCGAAATCTCAGCGATGCCAGCAGTAGCATTTGTAGCAGCTTATTAGATGTAACTAACAAGCATATATTTGTTAGGGCGTAAACAATATGCTTGCCAGAGAAAAATCCGTTAATGATACTGTTCCCCATACAAGTTTGCGTTAAATTTTCATAACAACGAGTTCGTCAATTCTCACAACTGAAACATGGACAAGTTATTATTATGGCTGTTATTAAAGACATTGACCATATGTACTTCTATCAAAGCTATAGTAGACAGCCTAGCTACTAAAGACGTGCAATGCATACTGCAATCTGACTGCCCGCCTGATCGCGGTTATGCCAGTGCCGTCCATCATCACACTCATAATCTTATACCATCTATGCCCTGACGCCATCGTCGCCAAGCTTCTCATTGTTCCTGTCAGGACCGACAAGTTCAAACACTGTTGGACATTGTTAGCCATATTTCTACACAATCTAGAAGGTCGGGTAAACTTACAGTCGACGGGTGTCGTCTCGAACTTGCGGGCGTTGGTCTTCTTCTGGAAGAGGTAGTCAAGATCAGCAAAGCTGCGGTTCTTGGTCTCAGGCAGGAAGAAGAAGATCCAGACAGCCCAGATGAAGCATAGGCCAAAGTAGAACATGCCAGTCTTGGCTCCCCAATTCCAGGCATCATCGGTTGAGTTGAGCATACGGGGGTTGAGCTGTTGCACGATGATCTGACCACAGACGTAGACAGCACGACCAAGGACGATGGTCTGGGCACGAACACGGCTGGAAGCAGTCTCGGCAACGACGACGTATGTGGTAGGGCCCAGAGAGACTTTGAAGATGCATTGCACGACAACCAAGAAGGCGGCTGTGATGATAGCAACACTGTCGACCCTGGGTACGAAGCCAAGGATACCAATGATCAACATGCAGACACCAATACCAGCAGAACCGTAGAAGTAAAAGGTACGACGTCCAATCCTGCCCATGAGAGCGATGGCGATAGCGGTAGCAACGATGTTGACGGACTGGATACCCATGTTGTAGTTGAAGGCGTTTGTGGCGCTCATACCGACGGATCGAAGCATAATGGCGGCGTAGTTGGTGATGGACTGACCGTTGAGAATCTGAATGACCCAGGCCATGCAGACAATGCCGGTTCGTCGAAGGTTGGTACCGTGGAAACAATCCTTGAAGCTGGCGTTCTCGGCCTCAATCTTCTCCATCTCGTTGGTGTGCTTCATAAGAGCCAGAGTCTCGGCCATGGTCTGCTCGGTGTAGAAGTCCTTGGTTGCAAGTCGGCGCAGAGCCTTCTCAGCCTCGTCGACCTTGCCGCGGCGGATGAGATACCAAGGACTCTCAGGAGCAAGGAAAGCGACGAGGAACAGAGGAGGAATCCACATCCACTGAAGACCGTATGGAACTCGCCAGCCAGCATCGCCCTTGAGGTTCAGAGAGCCACGGAGGACACCAGTGGCCAAGAAACTTCCAGCTCCCCAGCACATAGAGACCCAGGCGGTGAGGTAACCACGGAGAGCAGCGGGGCAGATCTCGGCGGCATAGGCAGTTGTAAGAGTCTGGAAGATACCCCAAGGGATACCGCAGAGGAGGTTACCGACGAGGAGCATTTCGACGCTGGTGGCAAAGAAGAGGACGAAGATGGTTCCGGCCATGAGCACCATGGCAAACTAGGGAAATCTTGTTAGATTCATCCAACCTATAGCGTCGAGAGAATGACATACCATGTAAACTCTGCGGGATCCGAAACGAGACTGCAACCAACCGTTGAGCAAGAGACCGAGGATGGATCCGACGTTGTTTCCGGCTCCGATAGATGACTGCCAAGTGGCCGAGATTTGCAACTCGCCAGCGGCATTAGGCCAGCCGAAGCGTTTGACATAGGCAGGGTGCGCGAAGAAGTTGTTGATCAGACCAACATCCATACCCTCCATGACCAGAGCAACACTAAGAAGCATACTGTAGACGACGGCGGGCAAGTATCGGGCGAAAAGCTCCTTCTTGGGGATGAGGGCCTCGGCATCACTGGCAGCAACGGCGGCCTCGATGAGCTCGACTTGTGATGAGTAGCCGGAATACTCTGTGTGGTGGACTGGGGTCTTGGGCCCAGCTTCCACGTGGGCGGTTTCCTTGGGAGCACCCATTGTGTCTGTCGATTGAGAGAGTGAATGGGAGGAGGAGGAGGAAGAGGTTGGAGAGGATGACGAGAAGACTCGATGGAGATCTGCAAAAAGGAACGGGCAGAAGAGAGTTAGTTATAAACAAACGAGTTTGAGTGTGTCAATGCTAGTCTAACCCTCCTCCTCATCACCTGCCAGTCCCAGTCCCGGTTCCAGTCCCATCAAACCGCCAAGCTTGCAAGGATTCGTCGGTCGAATTTCCCCACGGGGTCCGCGAATCACTTCATCCCCAGGTTAAGCCACGCCTGATTTCCCCGCATGCCACAGCGAATTGGGTTAATCCAATTCTCGCTGTCATTCACCCGAGCTGAAGGCTATCCCCCTTCTAGGAGTAAAGATCCGTGCTGGAGAGCCAATGCTTTGGACCTTCGGGTGAAAGAGTCCCGAGATCCAAGGGCTTGAGGACGGTTGAAAAAGAGCTAAATTTATGGGGTCCCATTAAGGTTGAAGGACCGATATTAGGTCGCCCCGGACGAATGGGGGCAACACCCCTTGTCCAGTGTCATTGTACGGAGTCTACCGTACTCTCCACAGAATGGTCCCGTACGCTATAGAAAAACACGTCTCTTAAAGTTGCTGAGGAAGAGGTTTGTAGGAAGATAGTGTCAATAGAGTGGCGATGTTTGTTCAATCACGGCTTGGAACACATATTCTGGTCAAGGACTGTCTGTTTTAGCCGTTTATCTGTGGTCAGCAAGGGGGCTAACCGGTGTTGGCACGACGAATGGTAAAGCAGATGCTTATTGGTTGGCTGTCCTGGCTTTAAGTCTCTTGGCTCGAGAGTCCAGACAAGGTTTTGCGTTTGTTGGCTGCGAAGTGAGTCATGGGGTCAGCATGGCTGAGACAATTCGAATCAAGCTGCTGCTGCTGCTGCTGCTCTTGATGCTGTATTCAAAGATGTCTGAATCAACATGACGTTTTGCTCAAATCGACGACTTGGCAACATGTATGTACCTGCTTCAGAATAATTTTGCCTTTGGTCTGCCCTTCTCGGCCGAAGCCTAGACTAAGCTGACAATCGAGCCTGTGAGATCGGCATTATTCACAGCGAGTCAGGCCTTGGCGTTGTCTCTTAGCTCCTGAGCCCCCATCCAGCAACCTCTTCATCGCCCCATAATGGCCTAAGGTTGAGCAAGCGATAGAGCCACCGATCTCGCCTTCTTTTTTGAACGAGGGATAAAGCGTTTTCTGTCTGACTTTTTGTGTGATCAACGCGGAATTGATGGAGGAATCGTATGCTTTATCACTCAGGGCGTAGGAGCACGGGGATAGTTCCGCAAGCGGCAAATCGCCCACTCGGGGTGTCACCATTCGCTTGGTTGTGCAGTGCAGTGCAGTGCAGTGCATTGCATACAATACCATGCTGAGCATGCATGCTCAGAGCCCAATGCATATCTGTTCTGTAATATATGTACCATTCCCCAACTCTCCGCGCGTCTGTCACGTTTCTCTTGAAGGACCGACCCAAGCGTACGGTTCAGTCCATGTTTGACGTGACGGACTCAGTTCGCCGACCTGTCAAACCTAGTTCAATAGCCCTAACCCATCACCGCCCTTGCGTGACACACATTGGGGTTGGTTTCTGCCCCCAACGCGCCAACACGCACGTTCTCGCAACGTTTTTGGCCCAACCCATCATCGGTTGCTTCACCGAGTTACTAGACAAGGTTCGTGCATTGCAGGCTTGTCCCTTTTCTGAGAAAAGGTGTCAAAGCTCGTGTTCGACAAGGGTTCAGAACTGCTTGGGGGAATTCCCCCCCTTTTTTGGGGTATCTGCTACCACCCCGCATTCCTGGAGAGACCTGGTCAGCTCAATCTTTCTAATCTCCCGTCACTGGAGAATAATTGGGGAAGAGGAATCATCTGTCAAAAATCAGGACCACTTATTCGTTGAAGACTTCGTTTGAGTCACTGGGAGACGTAGATTTGTGTTAGCTAGTTGACTCAGCACAGTTGCTTACCCATCAACTATACCACCGTTATTGGCACAGTGACTCTGACTGTCAGGGGTGCTCATCCAGCCAATCATCTTTTGATAATCGTCGGTGCGGAAGGATTGGAGGCAAATGGAGGCAACGAATGCAAGCTCCTCATGACCCTTGACCTACCGTCCTACCAGCAACGCTCCCAATAAGCCAAGTCGACTTGTACAAGCCAAGTCTACCCCCCGACTTGACAAGCCTAAAAATATCGGGCTTGTTTAAGGCTATAAAGCTGGGACTTGTTTAAGGCCTAAGTCAGCATAGTAATATTAGTAATATA
>JAATHB010000471.1:0-30071 GCA_014822075.1 Fusarium buharicum | reverse complement strand
AAGAGGTTAAGGTTAAGAAATTACTATTACGGTATATATTATATAAGGGGATAAATAAGGACTTTTTCCTTAAGAGATAAGGTCCTCTAATAGTCCTTAATAGCCTCTTCTTTATAAATTCCTGTATAAATAACTAGCCTAAGCTAAGTATATAGCTTAGAGACTATAATATCTATTTAGGCTAGTCCTTAGGCACTATATGCCGCTTAGTTTATTTAAAAAGCTTAGAAAAGAAATATATTTTCTAATATAAATTACTAGAAAAGGTTAATAGGTATAAAGTTATCCGTAAGGCACTTTCTATTGCAAAAAGGGACTTAAAGAGGTATAAAATTTATATTAACCCCTACTTCTTAAGTAAGTGCTTTATTAAGTATAAAGGTTATATTATAGGTAGACTTAAGAGTGGCATTTTTTATAGCTATAATAAAGCTAGAAACCTAATTTTCTTTATTAATAGGATTAATAAATATATATTTTATTATAATGACTTTTCTAACCGTAAAATATTATTCCTTAGTGTTAATAATTAGCCTTAATTATAGGTAATAAGATGGGTTAATGCTGTAGCTTGAGGTTACCCTGGTGGCAAGGGGTTATTATGGGTAATTTGTGGGGCTAATTATGGGGGGCGCTAAAAGGTCCAACTACGGTCCTCAAAGAGATTCTAAAGTCAAAACCTAGGCTATTGTCTTGACAAGATCTGAGCGAAACTTTATCAAGTAGATGGCGGCTATGAAGGCTCAGCTCAGATATATCGTCAGAGAAGTGGAGTATTACCAATAAAATTAAGAGTCAATTGTAAGACAACGCTTACAACGTCGGTTCTCTCTCACGATATGTGCAGAGCCTGGTAGGGGATAAAAAACAGAAGATTAACATTTCCTACTATAGTATGTACAACGATATTATCATTCTTAGACGATAGATATTTTAAACTTTATCTTGTAGTACAGGTTCTAATATATTAGCATGCCTAAGGTACTCATGAATACCTACCTACTTATTTAAGGAGCACACTTTATAAAGTGTACATCTGTTACCAAACCAGCCCTGTGTTCTCTATCCCTACCGAATACCACATGATGCATCAGAACCTCACCGGTCAAAGCAATTCTGTGCCGGCTTTACTAATACACATGTAGATGACTCTCCGTTCCCTCTCGTAATTATCCGCTTCTTGCGCTCCAACGCGCCGCACAAGTTCCCAAGTTCCCCACTTGTCGCCGAAAGGGCCGTATCTGGCCGCTCCGCAAGTCGAACGGTACCTACGTTCCGCAAGGATTCTTTGGGCACAATATTGAGAAAAAGAGATAACCAGGGAGGGGATCTTTTGTGCTAGAAGTGGCACAGATATTTATGTACTCAACTGTGTGTGGTATGCTGAGATAAGTCAAACGGCGAAAAGAAGCTTTTGTAAGCAACTGTATTTGTCATGTCGAGATACATTGATACGATAGTGAGTCAGTTCACGGATATGCCGCATCGTACGCTGATACACAAAACACAACGGCCGATGGAAGCATTTCTAGAGTGGATTTTGGCCGTTTTCCTCTTTTTTTTTTTTTTAACACCCTTGGTCATCTTAACGAATGGCGACAGAAAAAAAGGGCGGCGCCATCCGTATGACCCCAGGTAATTCAGTAGAGTACAATCTTTTTTGCAGTAAAGAGGATGGAGGGGCAAGCAGACAGGGGTTTGTCTGTGTAATCGACTTTCTCTACCCTTCTCTTCTTTCGACTTACAAATAGAATACAACAAAGTCATGGAGATGCAGAAAAGTCAATTCATTCAGCTGCTTGTAGAACCCAAACACAACCACTAGAACCAGACTATAAATATCTAAGAGAAACCCCCGTTTTTTTCTTCTTCTCTAGAACCCTTCCATGATTCCACAGGCTCCATTCTCCATCCTACGCTCTCAGCTCAGCTCCAGATTCCAAACCTGACGATAGAAACTGTACTTTGTACACCGAGAGCCGATACCCGACGACGCAAGAGTTGTATTTTCTCACACGAGTCACCAATCAATTCTTTTTACGTTTTATTTTCCTCCCCTCTCGAGATATTTTCTGATCATTTTTCTCTCTCTCTTTCCGCATCTCGATATCTCTGTCTGTGTCTTAAACTCTTCATTCCTTGCCGTCGTGACGTGATCGTCAAGGTTTCAAAAACTCGGCCTCTCTTGTCGACGATACAGACTAAAAAACCCAAATACGCCCTCCGCCTTTTGCGCATCATCTCAGCCCTGGATCGCGTCAAACCGAGGCTTTCCTTTGTTTGCCCGGATAACCCTGACTTGGCGCAGCGGAATTGCATAACAGCTGCTTTAGCTCTGATATAAAAAGGGTCCCTCCCAGCCAGAGGAAAAAAGTCTTAGCCCCGCCTCTACCTCCACTCGTCTCCGGAGCGCCGAGTTTATATTTATATTAACAGCTCCTTGACCACATCCACCAGAGCTCTCTTGACTCATCTGCATTTCTCTCCTCTCCTCTCCATATCTCTTCTTTGAAAACCGTCCAAATACATCCCCCTACCAACTCATCATAGCAACAATGTCGACTGTTCCTCTCAACTCCGACCCCGTGGCCACCCCACCTCGCCCGCCGTCCCCCGTCCACAGCTTCGGTACCCTCGCCGTTCATGCCGGCTCCCCACATGACCCCGCTACCGGCGCCGTGATCGAGTCCATCTCTCTATCGACCACTTTTGCTCAGTCCGCCGTTGGCAAGCCCATCGGCGAGTACGAGTACTCGCGCTCAGCCAACCCTAACCGTACCAACTTCGAGACCGCTGTTGCTGCTCTCGAGCACGCAAAGTACGCTCTCGCCTTCTCCTCCGGCTCCGCCACTACTGCCACCATCCTTCAGAGTCTGGCTGCCGGCAGCCATGTCATCTCCGTCTCCGACGTCTACGGCGGCACCCACCGTTACTTCACCCAGGTCGCAAAGGCCCACGGCGTAAAGGTCACTTTTACCCCGGAGATCGAGGTCGACATCAGCGAGCACATCACCAGCGAGACCCGCCTGATCTGGATCGAGAGTCCTAGCAACCCTACTCTGCGCCTTGTCGATATCCGAGCCGTCGTTTCTGAGGCCCACAAGCATGGCGTCCTCGTCGTTGTCGACAACACCTTCCTGTCCCCCTACGTCCAAAACCCGCTTGACTTTGGCGCCGATATTGTCGTACACAGCGTCACGAAGTATATCAATGGCCACAGTGACGTAGTCATGGGCGTTGCTGCTTTCAACAGTGACGAGCTCAAGAACCGCCTGAGCTTCCTCCAGAACGCCATTGGCGCTGTCCCTTCTGCTTTCGACTGCTGGCTCGCCCACCGTGGTCTTAAGACTCTACACCTGCGAGCTCGCGAGGCTAGTCGCAACGCCAGTTCTGTAGCCACAGCACTTGAGGCTTCTCCCCTGGTCATTGCCGTCAACTACCCCGGCCTCGACTCTCACCCTCACCGACATATTGCCAAGAAGCAGCACCGTGATGGCATGGGTGGTGGTATGCTCTCATTCCGTATCCAGGGCGGCCACGCTGCTGCCGAGCGTTTCTGCCAGGTGACCAAGATCTTCACCCTTGCCGAGAGTCTGGGTGGTGTTGAGAGTCTGGTCGAGGTTCCCAGCAGCATGACTCACGCTGGTATTCCAAGAGATCAGCGCGAGGCCGTGGGCATCTTTGACGATCTAGTACGCATCAGCTGTGGTGTTGAGGATGCTGAAGATCTCAAGAATGATGTTCTCCAGGCTCTTCAGAAGGCTGTCTCAGCATCCAAGACCAACGGTCTCAACGGCGTTAACGGTTCCAACGGGCACTAGGCGTATATCCAGGATTTCTGTATCCCGAATTACTTTCTGTTTCTTTAGAGGATGACCTATGATGACCTATGATGAGAATTGCATTTCTTTTGTTCGAGGATGCTTCAAAGCAAAATAAGAAAGAGATGGGGTGTGCTTTCAGTAAAGCCCCCACAGCGGGCATTTATACAGCGGCTATGGTAAAAAAACGGTGCGATTTTGCATCTCTTTTGGTATTGGGGCTTGATAATGGCAAGCTACCTAAAAAATATTATCTGATTTCTCGACTATCTAAAAGCGTTCGTGATTTCGTTATGTGATGTAATGCAAGTGACCTCTGGATCATCAAGCATTTTCGTCGTCAGAGGGCGGTATACTAAACAAGTTCTCTGTAAACTCATTCGCCATGCTATTCTCGGCAGTCCATTCGTTGCGACGTCGATGTATCTCATTCATGCCTTGGCATGCTGTCTCGGCGATGTAGTGCAGTTCGTCGAGGGTATTGGAATTGCAATTGGGAAAGACACCGTCGATGCTGCGTTGCCATTCTGATGTCGAGTTGGCAACAGCTGTTTGGTACGCATTAGTATCATATTCTACCACACCCAGGGCATGGTCTCTTGTGTATAGATTGTTCATGAGACTATCGAATTGAGTGTCTGCGGGCAGATACTCGATTGGATCCTTGCTGGGCGCCGTGGGCTGGCGGATGCCCATAACCACCTCGACGAAGCGCTGAGAAATACTTCGGCCAAGCCCGCAAGGGTCGATTAGGTCAAATTCGGGCTGACTGGGCATATCTTCCAGGACGTAGTGATCATACGCCAGGAAGGATGCTCGACAAATTCTCAAATAAGGCGTGGCACATCTCAGTGCCATGGCAATCCAATGGCAATCTTCTCCCGGACGTTGGTTAGGCATTCCGACCCAGAGGATCTTCTTAGAATCCTCGTTCCAGTCATGCGACTGCTCAACTTTGAGATAGACTTCGTTCAGATAAAGCTCTTGCAGTGTAGGACCAAAGTTCTCCGCAGTACGGACGAACACTTCGGGGCACAGCTCAATCCTCTTGAGCTCTAAACATGTCAGGTTAGAATGTATGACACTTGGGGCAGGTAGTGATTTTGCATGCCACTCGTCAACCGGCATCTGCCAAAATCTGGTCTGCTTCAACCCTCTCGGTGGACGATCGTCGTGGTCCATGCCAATCAAACAAAGGCTCTTCAGCTCCCCTGCATTCTCGACCAGGTTCCAAAGGCAAGATCCAAATAAGCCCACGGTAATAGGTTCGTTTTCGTGTCTTCGTAACGTCAAGACCAAGTGTTCCAACACCTGCAAAACTTTCATGATGTTCATCACGTCAATCGGGTTCATCCAAAGGTGGCGTATCGCTACGTCGGTCACGTTCTCTATGACGAGAGTATTGAGCTTGGCTGAATCTTCTTCGGGTCGTTGAGCAAAGGCTTTCAATGTGTTGGCCAAGATCATGGTGGCGGCGTTGCAGTGCCGGCCGACAAGCTGGAAGGGGAGGTTGAGTCGCAGACGGTCGACATCGCGGCAGTAGAATAACATCTCCTCGACCTTCCGGTAGTAATCTATCTCGGTGAAAGATGTCTCATTCATGCAGTATTTCTTGTGTAGCGTCTGACAGAAGTCCGTCATTGATGGGACACGCGCGAAGACGGTATCAAGAAATTCAACCTCTACTATCCAATTATCCACGTTAGCTAGGTACTGCATGTCCAGAGGCACGAGACCGTAAACTCACGGTCGTCTCGCAGAACCATCAAGTCGATGTATAGGCTCTTGCAGTGATATCCGATCGTTTGTAGCGCATCGATTTGAGGGTGGGTTACGCCGCTCGTTTTGCTCAGTCGCGAGAACTCTAGATCGAGAGTCCGACATACGAAGGGTTTGAGGACATGGTCAAAGATGCGACAGACAAGCCGAAGGTCGAGAACTGTGTTTTTGGGGCCATGGAGTACGCAGTGTTCAAGGATTGCATCGACGAGCTCGCGTGGTAAGCGATCCATGGTGAGGACGTGGTGGTGATCCTAAGGTAGATAGAGAGCGCCCGGGTTGAGGATGGTGGAAAGGGGAGGGATATGGAGGGGTCAACGGTAGTCGTTGGAAAGCATCGAGGGCTGCCCTATGACGATGAATTTAAGTAAAGGCTTCCATAAATATGAGCTTTCGAATTTAGCTGGAGATGGGGGGTTAGAGAGGCACTGTGGCTGTTGTTGATAAGTGCTTAAGCAGTGGAAGTTGAGTTGGAGTTGTAGTTGTTTGCATTGGAGCTATTCTATTCACCAATTAATGTTAGGAGCTGGAGATCGTCATGCAGGGTCCCGACCGCGTCAAGCTCCCCACCCCCACTGATTCAGCTCTCCTAGGGCAAACAGATAATCGTGGGTAGAGATCAAATTGATTAGTGTGCCCTGCGTTTATATCAACTTATTGGCATATTTGGCTGGTCAATGAATATATGTAAGATTAGATGCCCATCCGTTGCTTTCTTTTTTCTCCCTGTTTTCGGCTGTAGTCGCTTCTTCTAGAAGCACACAATTCAGTTATACATCTAATACAGGCAAAGGCATTGATTATACACAGTCAGTCCGATAACATGTAAACATCAAAATCAACACGTGAGGAAATAAAGTTGGGATGACCTGTCCTGTAAACCGTCGATAAGGACACCATATGTCCAGTGACAAAGAATGCGCTTCAGCAAGGGGAAATACACCCGCGCTGTGAGTAGGTAACAAGCCGCTACGGTAGGGAATGCAACAAGATTTGCGACGGATACCCGTAATTTAGGCAGAACAAACGAGGTTCAGCTTTCATGCTGCGCACAAGACGGACGGAAATGGGCATTTGGCGGGATACCGGCACGGAAGCATGGCGACTAACTGATGGATTATACGAGGTCATAGCAAACTTGAGCATGCTTAGGTCAACCACGCGGCAACTACGTACTGTAGTACGTCTTGATCAATGGTCATAAGCGCTTGTTACGCCGCTCGGAAAGATTTGAGTGGCTCAGCAGCAGTTGATACTATGCCAACAGCGTTGAGAATGGATGAAAGCCAAGCTAAGGTTAGCCTGCCCGCGATGTGGCTGCAGAGAAGTCTACCGGGGTCCAGAACTTACACCAACCCTGTTCAAGCCGCTGCGTGCTAGGTGATGATGCTCGTAATGCTTGAAGCAGACGAAATACTTAGATAGTCCAAGCGGTACTGGCCACTGGGTTAGTCTTTCCTAGGTAGCCAACGTCGATGTTTAACGATCGGGTTTGCGAAGTAGACAAGTCGCCCAACCTCTCTCGTCCATACTTCATAAAACATATGTAGGTGGTTGGCAACTGAAGATCATACACTCATGAAATCGATACACGGCGTCTATATCACCTTTCGGTATTGCCAATCAAAGGAACTCTGCTCCATACACCGTAGTGCCGCT
This sequence comes from Fusarium buharicum, assembly GCA_014822075.1. Taxonomy (NCBI): domain Eukaryota; kingdom Fungi; phylum Ascomycota; class Sordariomycetes; order Hypocreales; family Nectriaceae; genus Fusarium; species Fusarium buharicum. The sequence continues at coordinate 22,812 of JAATHB010000471.1, read as the reverse complement.
GAGATCTAGAAAACCTCTGGGGCGGGAGCCCGACTTACACGTAGGTAGGTAGTCAAGGGCTTCTCGGTACGTACATGCAAACTGGCTCTGCCCATGGCTTCATCGAGTCTGGGGTGTGGATTGTGACATCTGATTGGTGAAAAGCCGCACGAGCTTCTCACCAACGTTATCAAGAACCTCCTTGTTTGAGGGCTGGCCTCTTTGGTTTCAGCGTGCCAAATTGGCGAGCCATGAGTGGCGCAGAGCTCAAGAGAATATGGCCGCTCAGCCTGGTCATCCTGTCCCAACTCATGCTGCCAGCGACTGCGACAAGAACAACAGGTGAGGATCACTCGACACCCAAACAAGGGGGAGATGGGCAGATTAGTTATGAAGTGACGCACTTTAGATGGGACCAGACAAGGGAGCATGAGCCAAGGGTGGGGTTTCGCGCTAGCCAAGTCTTGTCGCCGGCTTGTCAATTCGGTCAATTGCGAGAGAAGGGAAAAAACCAATCTTGGGGGGCATTTTGTTGTCTCTTCGCCGTCTAGGCATTGTGACCATTCGGAAAACCAGTGCTGTAACAAGCGTTGGCAGTTCGCCTGACCTAGGTATCCCATCCCCGTCTTGGAACACGATATGAGATTCGTCCGTATCATAACATGTTTCAACAGCGTCAAAAAGATGACGGAAATGTGTATGATTGTATGCAAATTACTTGCTGATGATCTGGACTCTGGAGTCTGGAACTGTCTCAACAGTAGAATGGTGCGTGGTGAGGTAGGAGATAACCTACCCAACATGGACAAAAGGTCCGGGGGTCGGGTGCATGGGTGCCGGGACCCGTTGGAGAAAGATTAACATCTTGGCAGCCCATTATATCATGAGATGAGCGGTATGAGGATGAAAAATTGCCTTTGCCATTCACACTTTCCCGTCTCTTCCGGAACGGCGCCGCTGGGGAGATGCAGAGCTAGCCGCAAGCTGCAGGACCAGCCTCGCGCCAAGAGGCTTTGGTGCATGATTGCTGAGCCAACCCGATCATGACGCCGAGAGCTTTCCATTCGTAGCGAATTGCCTCAAGACCCGTATCAGAAGATAACTATCCATGGTTTCGTCTTTTTCTCATTTTGTGAGCAATGGGATAATGACGGCGATATGGGTTCCGCCAAGATGGTCCGTGTCAGTTATCAGAGACAATGGTGATGCGAGACACTGGAGGTAATTGGCTGGTCTCAGATATAGGCCTCTTTGGATGCCGGACGGAGCTAAGATTTGAGCTCACGGAAGTAAAAGTAAAAGTCAGCGCTGGGGTGATCCCTGCGGTGGTAGTGTAACTTTGTAATGGGGTTCACAGGTTCACAGGTTCACAGACAGCCCGAGTGACCAGCTCAATTGAGTGCTCACTTAAAATCTAATCCCTGGTAGACTGTGACAATTGCCTGTTCCACTTGCTCGGCCCTAGCCGCTTCCCTGGTCCTCGTGGTTCTTCAGTCAAGGCAGGTATTGATTAGGCTTCACGGCTGCATCTTGTTTTCTAATTGAGGGAAATTGATATCCATGGAAGTCGCAACCAAGGCAACAAAGGGTTTGCTTGGTCCCCATCGTTCCTCAGTCGGAGAAATGTAGTGGTGATGGTAGTCATGACGACTAAACGGAAATGGGTTGGTCAAGCGCCAAGATGGTGTGTGTGAGGAAGGAGTGGGTACGATGCGACCTCTAAGCTCTAGCCGACTTGTGCCTGTGCGTCTTTTCCCTCATTGAGATGGAGAGTTTGGAGCCATGAATGGAGTGAAGTCAATGGCAGATGCGGCGCGGAGGCGATTCTATTGGTTGAATAACTAGAAGATGTTGGATATGTATCATGGGTTAGGTTCCGGATTGTGGGCGCGGACGCGAGCGTGGTCGTGGACGTGCCGGGGCCGATTTCACAGCTGGACCGGCCTTGTCTAACTGGAAGGCAAGGTAATCAAACCGAGGCCACTGATTGCACCTGCCCAGACAAGGCCAAGCCCCAGACCAAATCCGATCGTTACTTCCTTCCTACCCAAGCTACCAAGCTACAGTACCTATGGTACCTACCCAAAGTTTCCGTTGTTTTTCTGCTCCAGTGCTCCCTCTTCTTAAAACCTACCGCACCTGCCCTTGATTCTTCGCGTTTTTGCGCTTCTTCCCTCTGCTCCTTCCATTCCGTTTGCATCAGACTTCGCATTGCTGCTGCATCAACATAAAAAGGTCTCCACAGCCAACTCACCTTGCGAAAACAACAAACCGCACAACATCATCATTCCAATTGTTGCACCGCACCGCCTTCATCTCGATATTACATCCATACAAAATCAACATCATTCAAGATGCGTTCATCATTCGCCGTTCTCGCCATGGCCGCCTCGGTCGTCTCGGCTCAGGCGAATGTTCCTACCTACGGCAGCCCTCTCAACATGACCATTGACCCCAACTCTGTTGACATTGCTACTCGATGTACGTCAGAGCTGCTGAACCTCTTGTGCCCTTTGTCCTTGCTTTGCTAACAAATGGTGTTCCAATACAGCTGATTGGTGTGGAGCCCAGCAAAACACCTGCGATACCCTTTGCAGTGATGACACATCTGCGAACAGCTGTACTGAGGTATGTATGGCTCTTGGATGCCTTGTTTTCTGATCTCTATCTTTAGATTCCCAAGGAAGCTAACTCTTCATTAGGAGGACCTCGAGTATGAATGCACCTGCTCTTCCAACAACTCGGCCCCCGGTCTCCAGTACTACACTCAGACCATGCCCACCTTTATCTGCAAGACCTTGTTCGCCCAGTGCATTGAACAAAACACGGGCAGCGCCAGGGACCAGAGGGAATGCACTTCCAAGATCGACGACCTTTGCGCAGAGCAGAGCCCTCCCAGGAACCTCTCCAGCGACGACGACAGTGACGATGATGATGCTACCAGCACAGCTACCGACAGTACTGCAACCGCCACTGAGTCATCTGAGGCCACTGGTACTGCGGAGTCTGTATCTTCGTCCACCTCGGACGGCCTCGCTGCCCCTACCATGGCTCCAGCGGGCAAGGGTGCTGCTGCCGCTGTCGCTCTCGGCATGCTGGCCTACATGATCTAAGTGTTGGAGGTTGAAGCGTGGGGTGTTGCGATCAGCAGTACCACGACATCATCCCGGCACCCCACCACGTGCCGTACCGTGCTGGTGGGTGACAGGTTGAGTTGCTTACACGCGGGCCTGTTTTCACTTCTCTTGCCCATTTTTCTTATACAGTACACCTTTTCGACATGCAACGCGATACCTTTTGATGAGTAAAGACCGACGATGGAAGCTTTGTTTAAGTTTGGACGAGGTAATGACACGCTTCGGCGTACCGACCGGTGGATTGATGAATTTTGCGTCCTTTGAATGGGGAGGAGGGAAAGGCACGCTGTGAAGGTAGGGGATATTTGTTCATGCGTTATCATCCATTCAAATCATAGCAAGAGGCGAAAGGGAGTAGGAAAACTTTGATACTACAAGCAACAAAGAAACGGCTTGATTTTCGAGCCTTTTTTCTTCTTGTACCTTTCTAGAACCAAGGGATTGTGTATTGTGACTGTAACAAAGAAGTTTTGTGTTCTGTCCCATGTTCGTCTTGATTGTCGACAGAACATGGTTGATTTCAACCTAGACAAGGAAAGATTGTTAAGGTTGTTGACACGTTCAGTTGAGAATATGCTAATAATGATCAACAGATACCAAGTCATGCAAGTATATATCAGGACTGTCGCTTCAAAGCCTGGGGATATCACCAGTCCACGCAACATTGTGTGTTCAACCACAAAATTCCAGAAATTCGACAGTCTCGACTACCTACCGAGGTGCAGAGCAGGCTCTTGCTGATTGATTGTTTCACCATGGAAAACGAAACCTCTACTACTAGCCCAGAAATCGACGCCGAAAGCAGCAGGACACTAACTAAGGAACAGGGCAAGGTACCCCCGAAAGAGAAAGACAGTAAGGCTCATGATTCAAAGCAGGAAGACAAGCATACACGCCCTCCACGTGTTAGCTTCGGAGTCGAGCTAGAGTTCCTCGTGCCCCAGAGGCCAGAGGGCGCCGAGTTGGACGACAAGATCCCCGGTATCGCTCCAGTCCATGATGAGCTAGATGGTCGAGCGGCCGTCGCCAAGTTACTCCAGAAGCATGGGCTTAGTGTGAAAGAACCGGAAAGCGCCTTGAGCACCGAGCCAACGCAGCCCACGTGGGTTGTCCAGACTGATGGCTCAGTCGAAGAAGCCGGAGATCGACTGAATCCGCCTCGATATTACTGTTGGGATGCGGTGGAAGTGGCGAGTCCGGCAATGTATGCTTGCGACGAGTCTTTCGAACTTGTTGCGGCTGTTGTTCGACTTCTTACCACCAACCTTCGTGCACGTGTCAACGAGTCGTGTGGTCTTCACGTCCATGTGGGCAATGGGCCTCATCAGATGGATATGTGTGCCCTGAGGAACTATGCCGCCGTTCAATGGGCATCAGAGCCAGTGCTTTCGACTCTGCAGTGTCCCACGCGGAGCTTTGCCAGGTGGTCTAGATCCATCCGACGCAGTAAATCCATCGGGCTGACGGAGGGTATGACCGCTCTCGGCGCCCTTGACAGGATGGCTGAGGATCCGCAATTCATACCTCGCTTTGTTGGACGAGCGAGGAAGTTGGGAGAGGCCCCTGTTGCTTCCCGTGTAAAGCGACGCCAACATGTTGAAGACATGGAACAGCAGGACCCGTTTGATTGTATGGAGCCTGGTTGGCAAAGTGACGATTCCGACTGGGAGGATAAGAAAAGCAAGCCGTTTGAACGGCCGAGGAAGACAAAGAGAAAGAAGCGTGGCACCACGGAGATACCGTCAGTGAGTTATCTGGGCTCACCAGCTAACGAAGCACAGTTGGACAGCGAAACTACCCGTCGAGAGTTGCCTCCGCAGATTGTCTTTGCAGTCTCACCTTCAACGACGATTTCTGGTAGATCATCCGGTAGCGTACCCTTCCTAGATGAAAAGCGGACAAGGACAAAGCCCACGTCTGCAGAGGGAGTCAAGACTTTAAGCAAGAGCTTAAAGGGCGAGAGATACCCCGAGACTTGGGAAGAACCCCTCTGTACCAACACCAAGCTTACCTGGAAAGGGGTCGCCGAGCTCATGGCCTGCGATGTTGGCACTCACCAAGTTGCATGCTTGATGTCTTCGAGTTCGGGTGACAAGGGCTTCACCGTCAACTGGCAGGGCCAGTGCAAGGGGGAGCTGCATCCCGACCGCGACAGGACATTTCATCCAACCGTTGAGACTCGTCTCGCAGGCGGCAGTCTCGACGCCGAGTGGATTGTAATCTGGATCAAGATTCAATGCCGCATGCTCGAGTGGGCGCGTGACGCGGAGCCTTCGCAGCTGATGCAGGTCATCGGCAAGTTATCCCGCGACGACCACTCTCAAGAGTGCACCTACGACGTCGTGGACTTTCTGAGGGACATTGGTCTGTACACGGAGGCGAGATACTGTCAAGGACGTCTTCAGAGAGCTGAGGAGGCTTGGTTTGAGTGCATGCTCATGACGACGCTACAGAGTCGTGAAAACTTTGACGATTACGAAGTGATAGACTCTCCGCCTAGTGAAGATTGGGGCGACGGAACAGGTCAAGGGGGGGATCAGGCCTGGAACTATGACCCCGAGTCTCAAGACGAGTATATTGCTTGGTTAGGACCTGAAGTGATCCATGCCGACTGGGACTAGGCTTCATCTAAGTAGTCTTCGGTTTGAGGAAGCCAATTGGACCAGCAAGGCCCAAGGATATACCAAGTTGGATGGCTAATATACCAGAGCAACAACGGCAAGTGTCGTCCATGAGATGAATGGTTGGTGATGATTGTAAAGGCCAAGCGGCCTATTAGATCAATGTTTCTTTTCACTTATTTCGTTTTCCGCTTCTTTCAACATAATTGACTCTATGACATTGTTACGGTCTTTTGAGATTCGCATAGTGTAAGAAACGCTGCAAGTGCATTAATGATCTTGTCAGCCTCTCATGGGAGTTGATTATTCTTAATAAAGTGTGAATTGAGTGCTATGTCTCGGTGCTGAAATAACTGCCCTGTGATGTATTCGGTATAAGTGGCAAGTTGCTGTGGGTTTACTCTCAACTCAATGTTAATACAAGTAAATCTCAGTTCCAAAAGGACCAAACACTCTCTTGAATAGAAAAAAGAAGACCTCAGCATTCTTCATATCAGCCACTGGACTTGGAAGGCAAGAGCTTCATGTATCCTCGACAAAAGACGTCGGACATCTGCAGGTTGCAAACCTGCTTACCCTATGTCTCAGAGCAATAAGATCACACCCAAACTCACCGCTACTTATTACGTCGCCGAGGCTCATCCCCCCTGAAACACAAGCACAAAGCTTGACGACATAGAATCAGACCGTGTAGGATTTGTATTTTGAAACCATAAACGGTAATGGCGCGGGCGAGAGGCGTTGGCCGTTAGCAAGTGGCTTGACGAGTCAGTCGCTCGGCATCACACAAAGTGAGGATTTTTTCACGTCTAATCAAACTGGGATATTGGTCAAACCCACCGACTGATAAATTCTGCTTTGTGGCCTTTAAACGGTTGCTACATGCCGAAGTGAAGTGTGCTACATACGATATGTGATGGCAGAATCTATCTGTGATTCCCAGACAAACAATGACACGACTTGGTCGTTTCAGCAAATGACTCGCATATTATGATAACGTCCACATTGTATAGTATTAAATAAAGCATTATAGCAGCCATTTGTATAAAAAAGCTAAACATGTAACCCTACACGGTAATAACCACTCTAGGTCTGATGGGGGCGATCATAATGGCTGAATTTAGATCAACACCCATGAGAAATCTCCGGGTAAGCTTAACCAGGCGGGCATTCAAGTGGCAACACATGTAAAGTGCAGCACTCACCTATTCTGACCAGGAACTGATAGACAAGAAATCGTGAAACACCTGGCTCGAGGCGGGTAAGAACTAACAAGACGGGTGGCTTTGGTAGTATGACCTCCAGCAGGCCGTCAGCAACGGCACAACAAAGCATCAGATAGTTTGAAAGAGAGTTGTTTTACCGAGAGGTATACAGTAAACTGATTGGCGTTGAAAGAGTTGCACTCTGTGGTCAAAAGGTATTTGGCATGCCACGTTCCATGCGGCCTCCTTTTGCGACCTTGGGTTGCAATTCAGGAACAGGAACAGGCACAGGAACAGGCACAGGCACAGGCACAGGCACAGGCACAGGCACAGGCACAGGAACGACTGTTACAGCAGCCAACAGATTCCCTTTTACCAAGATGCGACCTGCTTTTGAGGCCCTCCAGCTAATTCTCCTTCCTTAGACTTAGTAAAGGTTTGCATTGTTGCACAGAGAAAAACCTCAACCATGACCCTGGGAGGCAAATTGACAGGACAGGACAGGGCAGGTCAGTCAAGGGTTAGCTATCCCATGCAGCGATCCGCTGGCACCGCACGAGGCTTGTAGATGGCTTCTGCAATTGCGATTCGCTGACAGACCCCTGCTCCATCACAGCAACCGTTTTCCATCTTCCTTGTTTGTTCAAGAGCCGCATCGTCTCACGAACGAGAGGAGTCTGAATAACAAATACTCAACCCAGTTGGGTTGCAAAAATCCACTGTTGTCAAGTTCACGGTGGATGTCGTGGTCTGTGTCTACTGGAACTGAATGCGAGTCAGCTTTTAAGTGCATAATGACTGCTTAGAGATGGAGCCCAAACTTGGCCAGCTCTTTTAGCCGTCTCTTTCTTGCAGTAGAGACATATGCTAACGAACTGAGAATGTGGGGGAGTTGGCACTTGAACGCTCAACACCTGGTGTACTTGTGCCGCTTCTTTGCTGTAGCTTTGGCACAAGTCTTGAATTGGCCACCGTGAACAAAATATTGGTGGAGAATTAGTTCAACGATATCATTCGAGCCCACAGAGTGCAACTTTGCAAAAACTGCATTCTTATTTAAAAAAAAAAAAAAACACTACTTCGTCATTCACCAAAGCATCAACGTTTGCTATGTAATTCTCGGGCCGGAGCCTTGTCAAGAGGAATCCAAAACATATTCTCCAGAGAATGATTACCTTGAAGCAGGGATCATGCCTGTTGCCAACCCCTGCCACGTTGGTTTACCAGAAACGGCTCAGAATGTCAAGCCAAGCCAAGCTCAGCCACAGCCATGCAAGATGGAACGAACTGGTTTCTAGTTATCCTCCGTAGCGAGTTAACGTCGTCTGCGGCTCTTGACAAGTTGGACACACGAGTCATACATCTTGCTGTATCAGAAGATCAGAGTAGGAATTGCTGCGAGTAAGAAATGCAACGCAATGCAACGCAACGCACATTGCCCATCCTCTGTCTTCCCTGCTCGACACTTGACACTTGGCACTTGACACCCTCTCTTGCTACTCATCGATTCCGCGGCATCCGTAACTTTTCCCCCTCATCAAAGCCACTGTCTCAGAGCCTTTGTCAGTAAGCCGCAGGGTCTCATGGCGTGCAGGGAATTGCATTGCGATAGGCGGGAAACGGATCGTCATTGGAGGAGAGTACGCTGATAGCCTATTGAGCTGCAGTCGATTAGAAATCAGAGTCCTTCAGACCCCGTCCACGATGTAATGTTGAGGTGAAGCGACCCGACGTTTGAAACGGCGGGGGAGGAGAAACACGCAGATTATGTGGATTTGCAATGACGCCGTCGTGCTGTGAAGTCGTGGGCTATATTCCCTGTCTGATATCCAGTTGTGGTAGTATCGCAGACAAGGATCCTGGACGATGCAGCGTGGTGTACTGCAGATGGGATTGAAATGGTCATGGCTTCGCTTTCCTATGTTTATTTATGCTGTTTCTATGATGCGAGGTGTCATGGGTAGAGAAACGAACTTGTCGCACCACAAGACGATGCAGTCGTGTACCTCGGAGGATGTAGGAAGTAGGCCATTGTGGTTTACCAAGCAAGTATCAAGAGACGGACGGAGATAGAGGCTGCCGAGTTGGTCCGTCTGCCGTTCCATCCATTGTCTTGATCGGCTATCAAATCCTTGCCAGCTTGGTATCGTGTCTTGAACCTACCCACCATAGATTAGTATCATGATAGGCAGACCTACAACACGCATGACCATGCCCAATTTTTCGTCCTTGATGAGTAATACAGTCCACGGGAGGTTAAGGTATTCGAGACCGCGGACAACTTGTGGATAGATAGGTTGGCGATACCCTGATTGATTGCTTTTCCGTGCTCTCCGCTCCCCTTCTTCTGCAAGAGATCGAACGCAATTAAACATGCTTGTAGGGACCTGTCACGGGCTCAGCCTCACGTCGCACGTGGACCAACAGAGCGAGAAAATATCGGGGAGTGCTGCGGCGCCATCGAGCTACTGCTGCAAGTCATTTCTCGATGGTGTCGTCACGATACCAGATAGAAAGGACCCTGACGAATAAAAAGACGCAAATGATACCGACTTTGGCCTGAGAAGCCCTTGGTCCCCGATCTAAGTCGGGTTGGAAGACGAGAAAACCGAGATAGACCAACTAGCGGCCGACCCTAGACCTCGCTCTCCATACCCGTCTTTACCCCTCGCAGATTTGGTCATGATCAGGAGGACGCGTGCCTTGCAGTAGAAGCGCGATTAATAAGTGAGAGAGGGCTGGGCGTGGCTGGCCTTTCTCAGTTGAGGTGTCCATGCCTCTAAGCCCTTGGCTTCAGTGTCCCACCAGCGGCGATGGTGGTCTTGATCAGCAAGAAGCCTTGTTGTTAGTGTTAGTGAGCCCATTCTGAGTGGCTATCGGTCGTTTGGAAAAAGTGGTGACCACAGCGCTGGTGAGTGTGTTGAAGCGGCTGGGGCTTGTCTCATCGTACGTATTTCCTCTGTCTTCTGAAGAAGCGGTCAAGCAGTGTAAGTGCCATCACGAGAGGTGCGCAACCTTCAAAGATGAGCCATGCCCCTGATTTTCCCTCTCCACATTCAAGATGAACATGGATAGGGACCCCTCCTCTAAAGCATCCGATCTGGATGATGACGATTGATGATCTTGCTCAGCCTGTCCAGCCTTCTAGGTCATGAGGCAATAAGCTCTATTCTCTTTCGTATCTTGAACGATCTGGTTGTACTTGTTTCCAGCACGCACATCCCATCTCGTTTAGAAATCGACATTGCTCGGCAAAGAGTGGAGAATTGGCCAAGCTCCTTGGGTTAGGTTGCGGGAAAAAGCGAAGCCCATCAATGATAAATGGCCTGGTGACATGCTAGGCTCGCAGCTAGAAGAAAGAATCAATCATCTTGAGACCAGTGCGGGACAGAAGAGGTTTAGATCAAGAGCATTACTCAGACTGCGAGAAGGGGGGAGAGAAAAGCAGGCTAGCAACAAGATCCGACTGTGAGCCGTCCCGCTGATAGGCTCTTCCCGCCCGTTAACTATGCTCTCGCTTGGCTTTTCGGAGGCCATGGCTCACTCGGGTTAAGTGACGCTCGGGCTGGCCATTCGTTTCGTTTTCTTGCCTGCTCTATCGGGGGAGCATCACGATCATGATGGTCCAGCTCTGAGACACAAAGGCATTGCCACGAAATTTGACAATGAACAAAGTCAAGCGCAAGGACCCTGATTCCTATACCATGGCGTATCCATCAAGCCAAGTGACTAGCGCCAAGATTCAATCATCTTGAATTGATTAAGACCGTCGTCCCTGGATGATATAGCGGTCTGTAGCCAGAGGATCTTCACTAGTCATTCTTCACACGCGAGAGGCGGAGACAACCAGGTTCAGGGTGGAGATATTTCAGATGGTCTTTGTTCAGCTGCATTGGTGGCGTGATCTAGCCAGGAACCAGGAACAAGTAAATCCAGGCACAGGAATAAAGTCAGGAACCGGCATATTCTCGATCGAGCCCTCACCAGCAGTGAATCATATGCATACCGCTTCGTGTTCGAGATAGCTCTCTCCACGCGTGTAAGCTTCGGTTGTGGAATTCCAGATGAGCGTACCTGGACGTCGATCTTGGCATCATGGCTTGAGTTGAGTGCCGTCTGGATTTATGTTTCAAAACCTCATGGCGGTCCACAGCAAGTCAAAACACGCCATTGCCTTTCGAGGCGGTGACGGCTGGAACGTCAAAGGAAAGGGTCTGAGCCTCAGACCGTCTCATCAACTCCAAGTCTGGCCTTGTTTGGCTTGACCGGTGCCATGACCGTTAAACACTAAGTTGATTAGATATTGACTGCCACAAATCCACTCCTCAGCCCGGTACATGTAGGGAGAAAATTGAGTCAGAATGTTTAACAAGTCTGGGCAAGGTATCGCAACTGAAGAGACGGATTGGCCTGAAGCCCATCCACGTCGATGACCTAGACAGTAACAACGATAGGCCCTTTTGATTGATGGCTGAATAGCCATCCTGCCTAACTAGGCAAGTCCCCGCCGGAAAGGCTGATATCCGCTCAAAAGATGGTAGCAATGGATCAAAGTTCTAGGCCAAGCATGCTCGATGGAGTGTTGTCATGCGCCTCGATGCGGCACTTTGAATGACAGACAGGCTATTTGATTGAGTACCTATGCAAATGCAACAGTAAGACGGAGAGACAAACACGTAAGGTGTCGCTTTGCATTGCATCGTGGCGGATTCATCCTGGTATAATGGTCGTATAACGATGTAAAGAAGCTACCCCGATGATCGCCTGCACATGGACGGCAAAAAGTAATAAAGGCATCATAGAAATGCAGAATAAGAAAAGCAAAGCTCAACCAAAAGCAATGTGAGATCTTGGCGAACAAGTCTGTCCCCCTGTTTGGTCAATCAGCCGCCCTTTGAACTTCCCCAAGTCTCTGCGACTCGGGATATCCCCACGAAGGGCAGTTATCTGTCGTTGCATGTTTCAGCGTCTTAAATCAATCGAAAGCTTGTGCATGGGAAGATTTAGCGAGCCAACTATGTAGTAAGAAGAAGCCGGGCCGGTCCATGCGGTTCGGTTCAGAAGAAAGCGACTTATCACGGTTGGACGAGTACTGAAGGAATTGTAGCATGATGATGAATCTTTATTTCCCACAACGCGATATACTGTAGAATGACACCAGCTGCCGCGGGATGCTCAATTGGTGGCAAGTCCTCACGTATTCGCAAAGCTGTCCTGCCGGGGGGACATATCGCTGTGATCATGTTGGAGGGGTTGTAAGGAGATTGTAGAGAGGTATCAAGCGTGGATAACATGATTATCGCGCGTCTCATTCTAGACCGCAATGTCGATAGACGAGACGAGACGTAATGAAGTGAGACATAGACTTCAAGTGAAGACAGACAGAGATCCTAGTCTAATCTCTGTACATTCCAGACCGGACCGTGCTTTTGATAGCATCTTTGGAACCTTGTAAGTCGGCGACCGGTGCAACTTGCTCCCTTGCATATCGTCCTCCGCCGTGGCCGCATTATCACTTGTTAGTTTGAGTGACATAAGTGACTGGCACGCCGCAGCTGTCGTTCGCTCCAGATGTGCGGGTCAGAAATTAACCGAGGGACCCGAGCCGCGTATTGTCGTTGCTTTTTCTGTGATTTGAACATATGGAGGACTTGCGGTAACCGGTTTATGAGTAGCATGTCTCTCTCCCTTGATATCGTGTGCTTGCTCTGCTTGATGTATGTCTTAGACCCTTGGCGAGGCCAGATCAGGCCGTGTCTTGACGCGATGAAAGAGTCGCATAAAAAGAGGCGGATTGAGATGCGAGGGGCTAGAGGGAAGAGGTTGTAAATCTGGAGGACCCTGGCCCCAATCTCGATTTACCGTGATGAGTTGGCAATTGGGAGTTGGATGTAAGTTGAGGGAGAAATGGAAGAGAAAGGGATGAGACAGAGAGAATACCTACCTACCTTACCTATGTTGATGATGAGGGTTGAGAAACAGAAGGTGCCATGGATTGTTTGTATTATTCACTTGATCGAGATATCATGAATGGAAGGGACGTCTCGTCTTGGTACTCTCCTTAATTGAGGCAACCGCGGCTGAGCAATTACCTACCTTTCGATGTGACTTGCATAAGTTTTACTATAATTGTTTCTATCCTAGGAAACTATTCATAAACGGTTATGATACTCTAGAACCCCTGCTCAGGACTAAGACTGGGACGGAGAGAATAGAAATAACTTGAACTTGTTCGGCCTCGAAAGTGACAAGGCTCGGTTGAAACTGCTGAAGTGGTCCTTGGTGGCTGCCATTGGATGGCGCTAGAGTCCATTAAGCCCCCTGTCGCTCGTGTGAGCAGTCCACTCAGTCACTAGTGGCGTGGCGTCCCTCCAGAGGGTCAGCTCCACTCAGTCCCTCTAACGTGGCCCTAAAACGCCCTGAACCGTACCAGGCGCCCACCTGCATCCATCGTTCAGCGCCGACCAAGCAGGGGCTGGTCCACTACAGAGATGGATGGAGTCCATGCCCGAGAGTGATGGTCTTCACGCACGTACACACACACAGGAGACTCAAGTTGTATTGGCTGTGCGGGAATTATTTCCAGTTTCACTCTGCAATTCAGGCACAAGGCAAAGGTCAACTCGCATTGGTTCCTTGGTTCTCGCCTGGCCTCTTATTTCTCCCTGCCTTTCTGTGTATGCTCTGCGTTCTTTCTATTTTGATCTCTCCAACGACGCAATGTAGATACCTACCTAAGCAGAAAATAAAACATGATGCTGCTGCTGAACTTTCGGATATATGGTAATCAACTACTAGTTCTCGGCCTGAATGTACTTTGTAGGCCAAGCTTGGTGTGATCTATACCGGGGTTTCATGTTGTATGTAGCTCTCACACCCTCCCATACTCCACCCCCTTCTCACCGTTGCACTCCTCACCCTCAACCCTCACACCTCCTCCTGTCTCTCACCATCTCGCCTGTTTCTCTTGTTCTTATTCTTAGCTTGCTATCCCGTACCTAGCTAACATCTGGCGTTGCATACTGACGATCCATCCCGTCCACACAGCGCTCTGCACCCATGACGCTACCTCTGCGCGCACATGCACACCCTTTCCCACTCTTTGAAACCCCCAGTCCCTATATAGCTTCATCTTCCCCCCGCCCTGCTGAGATCTCTTGCCTTTCGTTCTGTCTGTGCCATATACAGGGCCTTTAATTCCTGGCCAATATATCTTCACCTCCGGTCTTGACCTGTACCGACGTCTTACACGACCAAGGCCAGACAATCAAGGTTGACTTACACCATCCAAATTCATTGAATCGAATCGAGCCGAATCAAACCACCACGATCCGATCCGATCACCACTGAGTCTTCCGCTTGAGCAGTGATTTGACTGTTAGTTTACTTTTCGTATACAGCTATCAGCATATATCCTTTTGCATGGATGGCATGATTGATGAATGGATGGCTTGAGCTCAACCACATCTCTCATATTGTCTCTCACTCTTGCTCATATTTCATAACGTCTAGCATAACAGCTAACCATATCTTCAGCAGCTCAAAAGTCTTTCATCAAACCATCACTCGCTTCTCTCACTTGTCAACTTTTGATAGCAGTGTGTGTGCTCCTGGCTGGATATCTTGAGACGGCCATCTCTCATTCTCAACATCACCACACCTCCAACATCGTCACTCACAGATCCAGAATGGATATATCACCATGAAGTACTCGCATCTTCAAATTCTCGTCATCGTCCTTGCGACCGTGGTTCCACTGAGTGCCATCGCCGCCTTCGGATGGATTCTCTACCGCCGGAGTCGTCAACGCCAACGCGGTTTCCTTTTCATGAAGAGAGGCATTACTCCTATCAACGACGAGGAGATTGAATCATGGAAGACGGGAAAGACTCACGAAAAGGTCCATGTCATCGAGGCTGTCAACAGCGACATCTCTCATGTAGAGAAGCAACTGCAACGCCACCAACGAGACAAGAGCACATCGTTCAGCTCTATCCGCAAACCTCAGAGCGTCATCATCTACGACCGCCCTCACCCCTGTGTCTCTGAGGAGCTTTCACCTCGCTCAATCTATCACAAGCGCAGCATCGATGTCCCATCAACCCCAGTCATCGCCCGTGCTCCAAACTCACGTCCCGGTCTCACCGATGAGGCTGTCCAGGGCGAAGATGCCTTCATCTCACCCGTGAAGCGCCATCCCTCACGATTGGCCAAGCTTCCTCCCTCTACCCGTCATAGCCGCGGTCGCAGCAGTCGCAGCAGCACTATGAGCGCAGTATCACCCCGTGATCCCTGGCACGGTCACTATCCAGATGCCTTCTTGGGCACTCGCAGTTCTAGCGAGTACTTGCCTCGGGCGAACCGATCCCTTGACATTCGACGGCATCACAACCGCATGCATTCCATGTCGAATTTTACGAGGATGTCGTTTGACGACGAGGTCTTTCTGGGCGGTCTTTCACCGCGACCGCTCATCCGCAAGTCGGAAATCGGCCGGGCTATCGGTTGAGCTTAGCCAGCAGCTGACGAGCAAAAAAAATTCAACAGCCATTCTGTCATCGAGCAACATCCCGGTATTGTTGATTACCATCCGGAGCCGCATAAAGAAACAGGTTCCGCGACAGCTTGTTTCAACCCCCTAGGAAACCCCCGTCTTGCCGAGAAAGGGCGGGGCCGAGATCATCTTGGCCCGTCCATGTCCGCCTTGAATTCGGTACTCGGTCCAGGAAAAACATTGCCGTTGATCCAATGGTGATGTGGACCCTTCGGCATTAACATGAGGATATTAATTCATCTCGTTAATGATCTTGGCCTCCGAACCAAGGCTCCGAGTTATGATGCTCGATACAACTCTAAACGCCTACACTCCTTTTACCAACACCCAAACAACCCACTATCTTTCCATTCTTACTCCTCTTTTATAGAGTAGTATCGAGTTCGGCCAAGTCCGACTCCATTTACCTTCATCTCGACTTTTCGAGTAAGGCTGCTTTTATGTGCTGGCGCCTTTCACCGGCCGGAACACGGAGGATTTTTTGTGCATTTTGATGATGGATATACCCAGACTTTCCTTTATTTTCTTTTACATGCTATGATGAACAAGCAAGCGAGCAATTGAAAGGACGAGAACACGGTCCGTTTCATACAGAGGATCTAGGGCCTGACTAGAAGAGCCTTGTGATATGAGAGATGCCCTACAAGTGGCCAGGAACGAGGCAGATGTACACATCCACGAAAGAATGAGATGGATAGTGAACTAGCTACATATCGCTAGGTATACATATATAGACATACACACAACTCAATTGATGAAAAAGATTGAATACCTCTACACATGCTGGCTTGCTCTGGTGATAAGATGAATGAGACTGACTGCCTACGTATGGCGAGCGACAGCCGGGATAGATGATGCAGCGATCTAGTGTCTTGGCGTTACTGAAAGTAGATACATTGACTTGACTTGGGTGAATTATACACATGTTTTGTTGTCAAAGCTTGTTCCATCAAGAGATCACAATTTTTCTAGAAGCTGGTCCCAAGCGCAGAAACCACTTAACGCGTCTCTAGCCACTCACAGCGGGGCATCGCGTTTCCACAAGCCACAATCTCATTCGTAGACACGCGCTTCACTTTAAACTTGCACTCAACTTCAACTTCAACTTCAACTTCATCACCAATACTCACTCACCAATATCTACAGCATTAACGTGCTTATCAAAAGACTGAAATTTAACTGCACAGACAAAGGAGAGCAGTATTAGTCATCAAATGAAACAATAGCCGCTTGTTCAACATCTTTTACTTTCGAAACACCTGGATCTGGATCTTTTAGCTGAAAGGGGGTGACCAAGTGGTCGCTATATCAGAACCTTTCTATCGACTCTTTACGAAAAAAGGTCAACTCTCATCTGGTTGTACTCTTTGCTACATCCTAGTCAATCAACAAAGTCTCAACAGCCAAATTCAAAGACCCCTCATTCTACACCATACACATACATCATCAACACTCACAATGCCACCTCGCAAATCCAACTCGCGCAAGAGCGATACCTCAACCGCTCGATTCGTCCCAATGGATGATGTCTCGCCTCTAGAGCCCAGCCCGGCACCTGCGCCATCAGCACCAGCTGATGCGCCTGCGGCAACGCCAGTACCTGCAGCTACTGAGACAGTTACCGCTGAAGCCGCATCAACCTCACCCACAACGGAAAGGAAGGACAAAGATAAGGACAAGGAGTCTAAGGAAGCTAAGGAGCATGTCACTATCGAGGTAAGACAAGGAATGAAACCAGACCCCAGCCGTCTAAAACGACTTTGAAATACAAGGAGCTCAAAGATGAAGACACACTGGCTAACATCACATTACAGGATTTGACCCTTCCAAAATCGATAATAACGCGCCTATCAAAGGGCGTGCTTCCCCCCAACACACAAATCCAGGCCAACGCCATCATGGCTCTGAGCCAGAGCACCACCGTCTTTATCAACTATCTAGCCTCCCAGTATGTCTCCTGCAAAACATGCCACTACCAAGACAACCATCACTGACATCTATCCCAGCGCCAATGAAAACACTACAGATGCGGGTAAAAAGACAATCTCCCCCGCAGACGTATTCAAAGCCCTCGAGCAGACCGAATTCGAGTTCCTCCGCGCTCCCCTGGAGGCTGAATTTGCTAGTACGTCTCTCCCTCTGCATCTCTGGCGGAATAGACAACATGCGTAGGATATCGAGCCCACTAACACAATCTCCCAGAGTTCAACGCCATTCAAACTGAAAAGCGCACTTCATACCGCCAAAAAGTGCGTGCCAAAAAGTCCGACGACGCAGACACCGACATGCCCGACACTTCGCACGTCGAGACCGACGCAGACACGACTGTTGCCCCTACGGGTCCCCTCGCCAAGCGTCCTCGTGTCGAGCCCGGAACTGCAGAGGTGGAGGAGGATGCTGAGACGGAGGATGAGGAGCCTGTCCCCGAAGACGATGATGATGATGATGAGGCTGAGGAGGAGGAAGACGAGGAAGAGGGCGAGGGAGAAGCTAGTGGCGATGACACCCAAGATGCCCTCGAGGTCAAGGAAAAGAAGGAAGAGAGAGACGAAGCGTTGGATGGAGATGACAGTGATTAATTGAGGGAGTAAAGTCACTGAGTTCGTCGAGTCTATTCATAGATAGCACTATGGTACCATTATCACGTTTTACACGCTGTTCGCCAAGGGGCCATTTCAACTCACGACCAAGAATTCATGAATAGGCACATACATACACCTGTTGACAACCATCGCAACTCTAAGCGACCTTGCAACCCATAGGTACATACGCCTCTGCCATATCTCCAAACTCTAATCTCAACTGTCGTACTACTCTCATCAAGCAACCCCCCCAAAACACATCGGCCCTCTTACAAGGCAAGCCCCAGTCCCATGGGCCGCAGGCACTTGTCCCCCGAAACAAATATCCCGACGGGTACTACCACGCTGCCAACTCAATGTGAAACCTCGGTATTGCTTATCGTCATCCCTGGAAGCCCGATTTGCTGGGTCGGGTCAAGACATGCTGATGGCATGTCTGTACAACAGAAACACGGACGGCACGTCGGGTTTGATGGGCTCTGTTGCACAGCCTTGATAATGATATGCGGGTCGAAAGACGAGATTCGGGACATGGTACATCATCAAATAGAAATCATCTCTTATTGCTTGATTTAACAACCTGCTCAATGCTGACCGCACTTGGGATACACCAACCGGAGCAATCACACAACATGCTCGCTCCTGCCCAGACAGCAAAGCCAATATGAACTTTGAAATCCAAAACCCAACCCTAGATATAAGAAAGAAAGAAGAAGACAACGTGGGCTCCAAGACCTGGCAAGATAACAAAAGCATTGGCCTGCTTAAACCTGTCCCATTGCCCATGTTCTCTCGCCGTTTAACATTGAATCCTTCCAGAGTGACACAATACACGCTTTCACGACGAGGGTAGATCGTAACCCAATAAGAACCAAGTTTTAGAAGGACGAATCAAAGAGATGACGTGGTATCAAAATGAAAGCCTAATAGATATATGTCCCGCCAGCGCAACCGGTTCCCATCGACGCACAAGCGAGTCGCCCATGAAACCTCATCCGCAAAACAAAAGGTGAATGAATACTCTGCCCAAACGTAAAAACAACCCGAATGCCTCCAAAATAACACTCCTCAAGCCAAACAGCTATGAGGATCATCATGGTATGTTACGACCCATGCATGTACCCAACCGACCCTTCCAAATCAAATCAAACCACATAAAAGACAAGAAAGACTCAGTAAAGAAACAAAATAACAAATGAGCCTGTTCCCGCCCTGTCCGACTCCTCTATCCCACCCAGGCCAAATACTATACGCAGTTCTTGGAGCCAAAGAGCCCATTAAAAAAGCACATAGCCTCTCCACCAATGTGTATGCTTGGATATTCAGGGAGGAGTTCAGACCAAAGAAGATAGCAGTCTCCCAAATAAAGTTATATAAACACATGACAAACGAGAATCAAATAAACACCACACCATCATTTCGAGTTTCCAAATCAAAGCAACAGTAATCGTAGGTCGGATCATTCCGTCATGTCGCGTCACCAGCTGGGCTTCTCAACACTATTGAGGCTGCTGTCCAGGAGCCCACCACTGCTGGGCTGGCGAATGCTGTCCGGACCAACCTTGCGAGACTGATGGCGCCCCAGCTCCACCTTGAGGCATGTATTGCCGGGGTGTCTGATCTGCGTACATGCTCTGACCCGCACCGTACTGCATGCCAGCCATGCCGGGAAACTGCATACTCTGCATTTGACCTGAGCTGGACTGACGCAGGTGCGAAGAAGGCGACTGTGACGGGTGAGGCGCTTGCGACTGAGCAGTATAACTGCCGTAACTATGCTGAGGTGCCTGGGGAGTCTGCGGCCACATGGCTTGGCCTGACTGGTAGTTGTAGCCGGGCGTTCCTTGCGACATGGAACCCGCCGAGCCTGGGAGTGTTGGCCTAATGTTCGACTGCGTTGGAGAGTGAACCATACCTCTCATAGGCGCCTGACTGAGACTGCTCTGCGCACTGATCGACTGAGAATAGGGAGCAGTGGTCATCATCATCTGCGGGCTCTGCGTAGATACCAGTCCAGGCTGCTGGGACATTGCCGTTGCCGTGGTATGGGGCGAGTGTGATGGCCGGCTGGATGCGACGTTGGTCGTATCGGTCGAAGCCACGGGCTGCTGGGTCAAGTTGGACGCGGGTTGCTCGTGTGGGCGTCGCCAAACATTCTGGAGATAGTCGTTTCGCATATCACGCTGCTGGTTAACAGATCTGTTGAAATCGGCGGCATGGTGGGCCTGGGCATTCAGTTCCCCAAGGGGCGAGGGGCGAGTCTGGTCTTGGTAAGCAGGGCCGGTAATCTCCTGACGAGGTCCGCCTTTGAGAATTCCTGAATAATCGCGCGGCCGAGAATCGCTCAGTTCTGATCCTAGTGTCAATCCGGGCATTCTTGTCGTAGTTCCGGGTGGTGGTCCGATCATACCTGGTTGAACAAGGTGCGGCTGCGGGGGGCCGGGGAATGGTCCTGGGTTGTTGCTATACACAATCTCTGGATGAGGACCAGCGAGCAAGACGTTATTCTGCTGGGCCTCGGCCGCCTCCCTGGCCTTTGTAGCACCGGGACGCTTCTCTCCAGCAAGATCAGCTTCTGTGAAGCCTTGTTTCCGGGCCTTGGTTTCCCAATAGTCATCGCGGACTCTGCGGCCATTGACGATCACACGGCTTCCGAATTGTCGGAACATAGACCTGGCCGTAACGATGGCAATCTGCCTGGAACGATACGAAAAAGGTAGGATCTCCTGCTGAACCAAATCATCCTTTTCGGCCTGGCTAGCAATGATCTTGAAGAGAGACCTGTTCTTGTTGAACAAAAGGTACGAATCTCGGTAGCCTAGAACTCTGGCGCATTCCGTAGCCAGCATGAACAGTTTGTCTCCCCTGTTTGGTACCAAAAAGGTTCGGCATTTGTACTCTCGACCTCCATTGAGCGTGCCATTGGGTTGGACCTTCTTCTCTCCGAACTCGTCGATCTCGCGGGGCAGGTATTCGTCGCCAGTCGCATTAAGCTGGTCAGTTGTATGGTCTCGCACGGTTGGCAGTGCCTTGAGTGTTGACTTCGTCGGAGTGGTCTTGGGCGGCATCTGTGTCTGCGCCGGTGTGTAGGCGGGACTGGCTTGTGAAAGCGTCGAGCCTTGAGACTGAGGAGTCTGCGGGGGGGCAATCGCTTGAGGGAGGGTCGAGGCTGACGCCTGCCCGGGAGCCTCGGAAATGCTCCCTGAAGATCGTTTATTCATCGGTCTTGCTCGTTTCCGAAGAGGTTTCGTATCACCTGCAATAGTAAGAATGATCAGCACCTTTCCCCACAAAGATCATCATTTTAACATGTAAGTGTTCTAAAAAATAAAACATAAAAAGCCATGCGAGATGAGAAAACAATAATTTCAGTTGAAGCATAGATCGCGAGTGGTTGCGCTGCCTGGCGCAAGATAGCCTAGTGCTGCAATAATGAACCAGCGCCGAGCTACTTATCCGGCCCGACATACCGTCATTGCTGGCCTGCGACGCGTCGTAAAGACCAGGGGAATGACTGCGTTTGAGGGTGCGCTGAGGCTGCTGTGAGGGGCCTAAGAGAATAAAAGATTGATGGTTAGCATATTGAACAGTTTAATAGATAAAGAAATGCTGGCAACGGGGAGCGCGATCTGTTTCGCAAATGTATATATCGAAACAGTGACGTGAGCAACGTAGTGCGGGGCAAGAGTAATCATCATGATATAGTTTGCGCGCAGGCTATGCTAAGGCTTGTGGATATATATGAAATATAGTGGAAGAGAGTAGAGACGTCTGCGCAAGTGATGCGACCGCAGAAAGAATGAAAAAAAGAGTTATAGGACTTACCAGGCGAGTTGAGAGCGGCTGGATTGATTGTCGCATTATCAGCGCCGCTTTGCTGGGCGGAGTACATGGCAGAGCTACTGAGCCAGCGGGGAGCGGCAAAGTTACGACCACGGCAAGGTGACGGCGACGGCGACGTGTCCTGAGATGTTTGGGCTGGCGAGTTGAAGGGTTGGAGAAGATGCAGAAGGAGGGCAACGTCAGTCGCACGTGGTTAGTGGCCGGGAGGAGGCGCGTCGTTGAGCGTGAATGGCGAAATGCAGGTTATATGACGAGCCAGAGTGGGAAACCTGCCTGGCCTTGTGATGTGAGACTCGGCCAGCCAGACATTGGCTCGGAACGGAGGCTCAGGCGCAGGTCGGGGCATAAAGTCCTGGTGAGAGAATGGACCAGTTGATCCAAACCGAGACAAGATAGGAATCCGGACGACGAGCGCGGCAGTAGCGGGATAGGCATGCAAAGAATCGCAAAAAAGTGAACAAGGCAGAAACAAGACAAGATAAGACAATACAAGATGAAAGACAAGATGCAAGGCTGGGATAAAACAAGAACAAGAACAAGAATGAACCAAAAATGGTACGCTGCTGAATTACCTTTGTCTGGTGATAGATTGCGAGGTAGACGCGGATCGTGTTGTGCAACAACGGCGACAACGACGTCAACGAGGCTCACGAAACTCGTTCAAAAGGCGTAAAGCGCAAAGCAAGTTGGACGAAAGAGCGGTCGCGTAACGTAAAGAAACAGGTCCCTTGAAGCCTCCAAAATACGCGTTTGATTGACGGAAGAGATGATGGTTAGACGATACGATGCGATGGAGCGGGTGTGTGCGTGTGTGTGATGGTGGATGGACGATGATGGATGGTGGCAGGTGGAGGGGACGGGATTGCGCTGATGTGCGCTGCTGGGTTGGGG